>JAPMOB010223148.1:0-18489 GCA_029875015.1 Lepomis gibbosus | reverse complement strand
CACACACACACACACACACACACACACACACACACACACACACACCACAGTAGACTCAAGCGATGGCAAAGCTACTACTGGAACAACGTTTGTCTTGGCAAGCATCAAACCCCCCCTTCAGAACCTAATTATTTGCAGCAGCTGCTCGTGCTCTTGTTTGTAGCACAGTGAAGCTAAACTGTTTAAAGGATCTCCCTTCTCTTCTCTCTTCTGAGCTGGCAGCCAGCGCTGCGCTTTGAAACTCCCCATAGCTGCTTTGCTACGCTCTGGGTAGGGTAATCACAAATTGAATCTAAAGGCTGCCGGGTGAAACTGAAGTGAAGGGAAGATTTATGGATCAGTCTCGTCAATAATGAAAGTTTCAAGTTGGGTTTCTTCATATTTTTCATTCAGTAACCCAACTTGGCACTGCCAGTGTTTTGAAATGTAAGCCAGTCGGCTAATTGTGTTTGGTGCAAGCAATCGGCTTTGAAGAGGGCCGCAGCATACTTTTGCCAGTTAGGAAAACTAGCTCAAAAGGATCTATTCTTTAGTTTTTGTTGACTGGTACAGTAGGTGAGCACATTGATCCAATACACATTAGGAAGAGAGTCCCGAGTAACTCACCTGGTACATAAAATGAAGTAACTTTAATATTATTCAGATGCTATGTTATATGTCCATTTTATGCCCCTCTCTGGTTAATAAAGAAAAATAAATCCATAAGTCAAACTTCACTCATCCTCTTATGAAACAGTACAAAAAGACTTATCAATCTCTCTCAATAGTCTTTCAACTGTTCCCTTCATCTGTGAGTAAGTGAAATTTTGTGCAAATGTCTCCACCGACCTTAAAGCAGTGGTTATCACAACCTATTGGAGGTTGTGTTAAAAACTTCAAGTAACAAGCAGGAAGTGTAGCTATGGCTGGTTTACCAAGGTAAACACAAATTCACACAACAGCAGCTTTCACCCATACAAACTCCTCTACCCTCAGCCCGGCTGCTGTTCACACAGCCTTTCACAGCTGCACAATCTCCATTCGCAAACACCTCATATACACACACACACACACACACACACACACACACACACTGCCTGGAGCTAGGTATAAATACTATACATCATATTCCCACTCCACTGGCAAGTTTCCCTTCTCACTTGACTTGAGTTAAATAGCTGAAGTGAGGTGTACATTCTCTGAGTCTCTGCCTCTCAGCTTAGCTCTGACAGTTTGTCCGGAAAGCGCTCTTCAGCAGCTCATCCATTTAGCGTATACTGACACGATCTGCCAGAGGTGCACTCTGAATAAGATTTATGAAAAAACTTATCTGGGCTGAAAGGAGGGAATGTTAAATGCCACACTGAGTTTTGGGAATGTAGAAAAATCCTGCTTTCATTTCCTATTATAAGAACTGACCGTTAATAGAACACAATTCATATTTACTAAAGGTTTTAGGATAAAAAAATATGATACATTTAGGATATACAAACAGAATAAAATACAAACTGAGAGTTTAGCCCTTGTTCCTATTGTAACAGATAGGTTGCCTCCACTCATACAGTTCATTATTCAGCATACATTTAAAGTGACAGCAAGCTTTTTAAAATCCAATAGCTTCATTTAACTTAAAATGTCCTGCATTCAGAAAACTAGACATTAACAGATGGGTGCTTATGGATTGGGGGGAAAAATGACATTAATGGAATGTGCTGCCTTCTAATCCCTTGAGACGGAGGAATTTGCGACGGAGGGAATTCCTGTCATTCAGGGGGAAAAGTCCAGCACACACAGAGCTGCTGTACAGGCAATGCAGATTTACTGCACTTGTAGACTCCCAGTCCTGACTGTATGCTGCATCAGACATTTACCACCAACTGAACAAACTAACAGGCACAGACACTGCAAAAGCAGTTGTGAAAGGTAAGAAAATAACAGAAAACAGACCAAAACAGACAGTGAGAAAGTTGTAAAGTACCTGAAAGGCAGGAGGGTGAGAGGCACGGCTAGGATTCCTCTCTGTGTTTTCTTCTCTTGTTTCTTCACCGGGTCTCCCTTCGCTCATAGAGGAGTTTTGTGTCTTGGTGCTGGGATTTTAGGTTGAAGACTAGGGGGGACCACACAGCTCCTGGAAGACAACCACTCTCCTCTAATCCTCTCTCCGATGTGATGACACTCTCTAACCTCGACCATCTGTTGAAACACGTCCCGGAGCAGTCAGCACCGCGCTGTGTCAAGAACCCCACTCCCCTGCCCAATCACAGACCGGCTGCTGGGTGGCTCCTTGCTGCCAGGAGGCAGGGACAAGGACACAGCTCAGCGCTGAGGGGAGACACACACACATGCAGTCACATACACACTCTCCGAGATGGAAGCAAGAAACCCCCCAGTCATCGTAACCTGAGAAGCAGAGTAGGAGGAAGGGACAAGGAGAGTGAGAGGAGTGGAAAGAGAAGGAATGGGAGGAGAGAGAGAGAGAAAGAGTAGAGAAAGAGAGACAAGACAGCGTGTTTAAGTTTAAACTGCTTTACCCTCTGTCACTGACCCCTTTCCTCCCATTCCTCTCCCTGCAGCCACAGAGTATGTGGTCTAAAAAAATCTAACAAAAAAAGCAATAAAATTCAGTATTGGCTCTGTCGTGGGAATGCCGTTGGCACTAAACTGTTACATCTCCAGGCACAGAAGCACAGGCAGTAGCCCTCACACCTTAGTGTGATAAATCCTTACAGTCCCACAGCTGCATTCCTGCCCCCTTACCACCTATTGCCATAAGTTAAAAACGAGGGCAGAGGGGAAAACACTAAAATTACAAAGCTAAGGAAATAGTAAGAGAAAGAAAAGGAAGAGAAGTAAAGATAAGAGGGGGGTATGGGTTTACGGTTAGATGGCAGCAGACTGATAAAGCAAACATTTACTATCAGCCCATAGACATTAACACCATTACTGGCGCATTTCCTAAACGAATCAACCAATTTTCAAGCCAGTCATGCAAAACACAGGGAACATTAGGTGAGAAAGGCTGTCACATTAATCATTTTGTTGAACCACTGTCCTACTCACTGATCCATTAAAAAGGGATTACAAGACCCTGATGATATTCAGGAGCAACTTCAAAGGCAAACGCTAATGAGTTAATACCCGTTTGATATCCGACAGCATCACAATGAGTTAATCAGAGGTGTGAAAAAACCAAAGCAAGACTTCTAAGTGGCTCATTTACATTCTATACGCTTCATCAACACCCTGGCCTCTATTTCAAGTTGTCCTTTGATAAAAAATACTAAGTTTAAATAGGGTTACAGACACTTCGTAATGTAGACTTTGAAGATTGCCCTCTCCAGCTGACCCTTAATCAATGGTTGATTTAATTTGCCCATATAAACATATTTATGTCCTTTAAAAACATTCATTGCTGAGCCATCTTTACCATGATTTGCATGTTGCATGACCCACCTGGTAAGATTTCACACTTTTTATGCTGCATCATTGTTCAGATATCCCATGTGCATCAACTTTCCATTTTAATTTGATTGCCCCACACACAGACAGCAGAGAGATACTGCCTCTTTTTTCAGTGGGTGCACCCAGTTATATTCCCCTCAGGTTTACATATGAGCATATTGGATTAAACTAAACAAAGCCTATTTTCACCAGGGACACGTGAAACTTTCCCCAGCTTGGACTGATGTTTGAAACAGGGGCAGTGGTGAGGGAGAGAAAGGGCCTTAGGGGGAAAGAGCTCAAATTAGATTAACTAAATTCACAAAGACTGTCCCCAGCCCCTCCTGCATGGCTACACACATCCCAACCAACACCTCCAACCCCAGCCCCCATTCTCACGGCCGAGAGGTTTCCAAAGGGCCTTGAGGCAGGCCAGGGGCGACCAAATCCCTATGCTCTTTACTGGATTAAAGATGGCTGCCTCACTGAGAGAGAAGGGTTGTTTCATCATAAGCTGAGCACATCTGTAAACATCATAAATCCATCCAGACAGAAAAAGGTTATCAGGCTCAGTTTCTGTGATGAAAAACACCTACAGCCTTATCCAGCAAGAGCTCACCTAGAAACCAAACTTTGGGGTGGTCATCCACCTTATGCCAACACACATTATCCATTTTACGTAGGCACTCTTAATCTCCATTTTCACTTCCACTGACTGACACAACAGCAACAAAAAAGCAAGGGCAGAGTGAGCTCTATAAAATGGCCTCATCTTATGAATGACCTGCAGGGGGGTAAACAATTCTCTGGTAACCCCCCATTCACTCTCGTTCTCCCCAGCCTCACCTCGCAAAGAATTCCCCATCATGGTGGATATCTAACCCAGAAATTAGCTTTAGGTGACCTCTCCGATTGCATCCCGATTCAGTATGTCATACTCTTTTCTCTTGTTCAAGGTTTACTTTCAAACTGGATTCATGCCTCCTCAGATCTCAACTCACTTCCTCCCCTCTTCCATCCAGCTTTCCAACCATCAGTAGGGACTGCAGGTGCAGGCAGAGGCCAGTGTTGGGGGGCTACTCGGTTCACTAGTCCCATTCTGTATGGCTGAATGAGATACATAGGGGTGTCATAGCTGTGATCCAGCCTGTGTGCAAGTATAGCGCACTAGCTGAGAGATCCAGCCATGATGTGGAGGAAGGAAAACCTTGGGGTGACATTGTCTTGTGCTAGACAGCATTTTAATTGCCAAATGGCCACTGCGATATTAACGTGCCTCTGTAATGCAGTGCTGTAGACTTGTGTCAGATATCTGGTGGTTATCTAAGTATTGAATGTGTCAGCTGCTTAAGATCCCTTTGAGTCAGGATGTAAGACACTGAAGACACTACATGCATCAACTACCACCTAATTGACTGCTAACTCTTAGAGCAGGGCTTATGGCCACAATAGAGAAGACAAAAATGTTTTCTTAAGCTAAGCCCAGGTGAGATCGGGTCAGCAAAGTACTCTGTGGTGGTGTTGTTGTTGTTGTTCTTCTTCTTAGGTACTACATTTGCATAGATCCTGCTGGTTACCAGGACCCCTTGCACTTCATGAGGATGAATGAGTGTCATCTTAAGTTCATGCCAGAAAGGCACAGCTGAGAGCTGGGGATGACTGGGATACAGCAGGAAAGCAGGACAAGACACGCACAGTTGGTCATGAATGTGCAGGACTTTGAGGAGAAATGAAAGGCAGGAGAGGGGAGGACAGAGGGGAGACTAGAATACAGTAGGGACAGAGGGGCAGCAAGGGCAAAGGAAAAATAGAGAGTGAGAGAAAGAAAGCGGGGAATGGAGGAGGAGGAAGGGCTTCAGCGGTTTGGTGACAGCTGAACATGCAGCACACGCATGTGGAGGGAGCTCTCCTCACGCCACCCTCCCGCTGGGCTTTGCATGTGTCCTTGTAGTATTTGTGTAATGTGATTTAACACGCATGAAAATTACCCATTCATGCATCGCCGCATCTGCCAAAATATCTTGAATAAAGTCAATTGACAAATCCCTACAGAGTCACATTAAAAACCATTTTACACGCAGAGTATACCAATACCTTCATTATTGCAAATGGTCTACACATTTACCGGGTTAGTATTAAGGTACACTGTTTGAATTACTTTTTCTAAAATTACTTTTGTCAAGTTGTGGGGGGGGGGGGGGGACATATTTTTGGTAACACATAATTTGGAGTTGGAGAGTTATGTGTAGATGTAAACACGCTTTTTACAGCAATGTACAGGATATACACCAAACTCTACATAACACAATATATCACTGGTCTTTTGTACTTTTTTCTACATTAACATCAAGGCTGACACCTATTCTTGAAAACCCACTCTCAAGCAGCTGACAGCTTGTGCTGCAGACAAAAGCGAATACACAAACACATGATGAACTCATTAGCAGTAACCTGAGATCAAGCATTAGGTAATGATGATAGGATTTAGAGCTGTTAATAAAGACATCCACCAAGAGACTTCAGTGAGATGCCAGATGTGCTATCACCTCACTGGCACATGTTTACATGACAGTGAACCATGGCCACCAACCATTAGTGTAACCAAGAGTGTAAAGGCCTGTCCTGCTCACAATGCAAGATAATATTACATTTTGATAACATAATATAATTCTAGTGCCTTTAACCAACATTACCTTAAATATCATTAGTTCAAAGCAGTTAGCATTTTTATATATTCCCCCATAACATAAAGCACAAGTGAGAACCGTACATTGAAAGCAATTGTTTCCATAAGCCACATTGCCTTTATGTCACAATCACCCATGTTGTTCGTCCAGCTTCCCCAAATTACAGATGACTTGATCCTTCTGCTGATCATTTTTGATCTGAAGAAAATTCTAAGTTTGATTTCCATACAAAATATCAAACGACAGGTTCTACCATTGGTAATGATAAACAGGTGCAAATACTGACTTCCACATATCTAGTTCAAGAGGAATGTAGCCTATATTGGATAATTCTTGGCATGAAAAAAGGTAAATGCATCCAGATTTCCAAATAACAACAACAACTGTCAGCACAGACTACAACTCCTTGGCTCTTACTAGCTGCCAGAGGCACTTAACACAAAGACCCCTACTGAGCAAGCCTTTAGACATTGTGTGGCAAACAGGGGGCCCCATATCTTCAGAAACCATGGACAGATTCATCAGATCCAAGTCAGTGCATATTTCACGTTGCCTGGAATACAGTAACAACGGACCTCTTATTCATTTGCTTTCCAAACTTTCAGAATGTTTTATGTTCAGATAAATGATAAAACAGGGATAATACATAAAACAACTTCTGTAAAATCTCACAGACCACCCAGGAAGCCACCTTAAAGCAAGATTAAGACCTTGCAAAAACTTTTAGAAAAGTTAGGAAAAGATAGACAGAAACCAGCCCTATCGTTCCCCCTGATCTGGTGAATCACAGGATGACGGGAAATGATTTGGGATAGCCTTAAGCTTCAGTAAATGGGTAAATGGCCAGGAACCAGTGCTGTAAACCATGAAGCTATGAGATACAGTGAGGAGATAGTGGTCGCTCTCCATGGGTACAAGTAAGAAGATGAAAGACATTCTGACAGCTAAAACAATGGAGGTCATGTAATGACCAGGTTCCACAAGCAACGCCCCAGGGACCTGCAGTACAACTGAATTCTACTTGTAGGGTTGAATATACTGAACATGTTGGTGCCTTTTGTGAGTGTTGTAAGGCAAAATCAGTACAAGTGAGCACAACATTCGTTACCATCAGCAGTGGATGTTGGTTAGATTAGGAAAACAACACTGTAATGATGGGGTTATAAAAATGAAAATGCCACCAAGGTCTGGCTTGCGATTTAATCATACTTCTTAAAAGTGGGCCACACGTGTGGAACGTAACATCTCACATGCTGAAACAGAAGCGGCACAAAATAGTGGATTTTTCTATAAAGACATCTAGATGGACAGCTCTGTCATAGAAAGATCAAAAACAGCTGTTTTTCCACTCCAAAATATGACTCACAGTGAGGGTCAGGTCACCTTCACTCAGGAAGAAATGTCGGTGCAACATTCAACAACTGAAAATTGTTTTTGAAAGCCTTTGAATTCTAGGCAATTTCCCCACCCCAATTCTCACTATTTCTGGGCTTACAACAGTCAGCACACATGCCCTACTTATGTTTTGTCTTCTTCAAGGACAGACATCATCATTTGGTATATGATTGGTGCCAGAAAGGAGCAGAGACACATTTTCTCAAAAACATTTTTTACACAAGTTGGAATGAAATTTACAACATTTTTCTCAGTTCTGCTTGTTCATCTTCTGGGTTTGATCTTCAGACATCACTGGTTCTTAATGCTAGGCTTTTCTATCTATTGTTATAGCAAATGTGTGATTTTGAATTTTGCAAATAGCTTCTGCTGAATTAAGATCTTTAAAAAAAAACAACAGATTACTCACCAACGCACATGTTTTAAGTTGAGGTAATTCTACTGATATGTTGAAGTTGGCACATTCAGTATATTGACTCAGTTGTTAGACTGACAAGAAGGGGTGTGCTTTTATACACAAACTTTGTGTGTTTAAGGATTTCATCTTGCTAAATATAAAACATGATTAAACACCACCTGAATATCAGGGTTCCTACACATTTTCCACTTTAAAAGATCATATTTTGTCAGAAAAATCTACAAATCTGTGTATAAATAGCTATTATGTAAATAAATTCTTTTAAAATCCAACTGTTACCATGTATATCACATTTTGACTAAGTATCTTAATGCGTTGCCCAGTAATTTCCAGATGATTGTAGATAGGTACTGTGACTCTCTGTTCCTCTTCATATATTTAATAAGCTAAATAATATTCTATTATTGTTCCCCTTTGTTTATGGTGTCTGTGCAGCCTTGTTTATTCACTGTATCCATGAAAACTACCCTGAACTAAAGGTTTAATAAAAAGGTAATATAATGTATAGTTTCCCTACGCAGATGTCAACATGACTGCCTAACCCAAAACTGTTCAGATGAGCTTGATAACTAATTTGCTGAAATGAAAATAACTCAGTCAATCTGCTTGTATGACCAATATATATTTAGAAATTCAGAAATTTATGTTTAAGAAAACAGAAGAGGGGCAACAGTCTGGAAACACTGCCCCCCCCCCCCTACTCTTTTTCTCCTACACTGATCCAGACCTGGAAATCTAAAACCTAAAATAAAATTCCATACGGTGTAGAAACCCTAGAATATGAACCCTTTGGCTGGAACTGTTAATAAGCTAAGTATATATTTTAAGCTCAACAAAGAATGCGTTTTTGCCTCCAAAAAGATTTATTAGAGATAAAGGAAAAAAGCCATTGGTAAGGCATATCATTGACCCCACGAGCTGCGTTCTTCTGTAGCCACAAATCAACAGACTCTACACCACCAAACAATAATGCATTCAACAAATAATCGTTTCCCTTCATACCCTCTGATTCCACAGACTCCACTCAGTCTCTTGGGTAGCAGAAAAATCTGTTTGTTTACACTGATATTCTCGAAAAACAGGCCAACTCTTTGTCAACTCCTAAAAAGGACCCCCAAAAGACATTGACAGGCAGTAATTGTTATTATAAAACCAGTGCCCAGCTCCTTCCTGTCTCGGAGGAGCTTTTGGAAGTCTCATTCTCACAGAGTGGTGCTCCGTTTCCGGAAGCCTGACTAATCCTCTCAGGAGAGAAGGTGAAAGGCAGGGACAAGGAAAAAGGGGGGAAGGTGTACGTGGGAAGGAAGGCCTATGTACGCTACAACATTCAAAATGCCTGCTTGAATATAATCCCATAAAGCACGCCGCCAGTGACCTGTTGATGGGGGACAATTAGGATTTGCGTAGTGCAGATAGGACGCTCGATTATCCCCTCAGAGGCCTTAAATGGCAAACTTTTCATTTGTCAGCAGAATGTGGCAAGAACAAGGGAAATCTGGTTAGAGTATACATAGCATGGTCACATAGAGCAGCTTAATGATACATCACTACATAACAGTTCCAGTGACTGATCAGTTCTGCTCTTAAAAGCCACAACCAGTGCAATCAGCAAGCAAAATACCAAATAATAATGAGGTACAAGAACTAAACTGGCAAGCAAATAGACATCCACTGCATCACATGGAAAACTTGGTACACACACCATTTTAATTAGAATACACACACTATGTTTTCTGTGCCCAGTAAGATGAAAACACAGGGATGTGGCTGCGGCTTTTAACAGGGTGTTTGTTGGGTTCCTGGGTGAGGGGAAGCACTGCGGCTCCATATGATTTGTGATTCGCACGCGGGTGGGAAGAGAGGCCTTTTAATCTTAGCCCTGGACTCTGCTTCCTCTCTCTAGGAGAAAATCAGTAACATGAAGGGCTCACCACTACACAACTGCGCAACCACTGGGATGTTTATGACCCACTGAAGGGCCACACAGCGAAAGAGATCATTTGTATGACAATAGGTGCAAGAGCAACCCCCCCCAGTAAGCTCACTCTTCCAGTCTCCTTTATACCCTTAGGCCCTCTCATCATCCAGTCTGCCCTTTACCCAACTCTTTACCTACTTTCCTTCTTTTAAGACTCCCTTTTACCACTTCCATACCACCAATCCCAGGCCTCTGTTCATCCCATAAGCTTATTAATGAATGCCTATTTCACAGAGAGAGCCAGAGAGAGAGATTTCAGGAGAGTAGACCACAGCAGCCAGGTCTCCAACAGGTGCAAATTCCAGTGATGCCTGGTTGCGTTTGGACACTATTGTGTATAAACCTGAGCCAAGTAGCACGCTGAAGGTGATGGCCAGCAGAGATGTCTGACAGTTAGACCCTCTATCAGCTTGATTTTCCACATTGTTTTATCATGTGTATGTGTGTGAGAGAGAGACAGACAGAAAGAGAAGAGAGCGCAAATAAAAACATTTTTTTCCTTCAGTTAATGTAAGCTTACACAGGACCTTGATTTGAAAACTGTTTCACAATCAAGTAAGTGAGTAAACAAAATGTCTTATCATGAATATTTAATCATATGTATACTAACTACTATGACTTAATAGTATTAAACTGTAACACACTGCTACATTCCCATTTCACGCTCATCCCACAGACTGTGGAGTCTGGAAACATGTACTGGACAGCCCATGCCAGAGTAGAATTCTGGAGTCTGGGGCTGTGTGGGTGGGTGAGCACTCATTTGAAGAAAACTCCCAATAATCCAATTAAGCACATAATTTCCTTTAGTACACAGGAATTGAATCAACTGTCAGAAAGCAGCCGAGTCAGAGAAAGTGAAAAGCGAAAAAGAGTGGACAGAGAAAGGCTAAGAAAGGGCTTTTCTGTGTACTGTTCAGCTGCTGCAGTGAACAAAATGCAAACAAAGCTTACGCGAAAGAGGCTTTAGATCTCGGCAAACACGGCGGGGCCTCACGTGCTCCACTTTGTAACTGTCCTGCTTGGCTGGCGATCAGCTCTCTCGTCCAGGACCGGTCTTAAGCAGAGATCCCTTGACCGAGAGCCAAGCTGCCTTTCACATTGTGTGTGTGAGAGCGTGCTTGAATATGCATGAGAGGAAATGGAGCTCCTCTACCGCTCTGAGTGCTGTTCCATAAATGCAGAGAAAACCGGAGAAAAATATAGATTATTTAGATTAGATATAGAAATAATAGATTAGTGGGAATAAGAGGGAATTACGGATGCAGGGGGTACATTAGCTGCATTATGTGACAGAGTGATATGTCGCACACAGGTGAAAACCTACAAACTATCTTCATCACAACTCGTACCTGAACCCCATCATTTACCTCTGTTTAAGTACATTTCCTTCTCTGAGATAACGCAGATATGAAGTTGTTTTAGTCAATACACCACAGCAAAGACAGGGACATTACAGGGCAGAAAAACAGTACAGGAATTCAGAATATCCTCCTAGTAAGTGCTTATCTTCCCTCTTGAGGCATGGAATCTTAGCCACAATGACGAGGCCAAAAAGGAGAAAACAGGCATCATCTTGAGTATTTCAGTGAAAAAGAAATTTATGCATATCTTTTAGCTATGCACATCTCTATGAGCAGCAGTTTTCGATTTCTTTTTAAATGTGATTTTATATATCTGATCCAATCAAATGGGTAAAATGACATTTTGAAAATGCTCTCAAGGCTTCCTAAAACAGAACTTTGGGTGAGAAGGTAAAGCCTGCTGATATCCTGAATTTTACAGAGACCATCTGATAACATTGCAGAGTGCAAAGTGAATTATCACGGGCAAAACTGGCACAATCCAAGGCTACAGGAGCGGATATACTAGATGATAAGATTGAAGTATAAATTAAATTTTACTTGTGACAATCCTCACAATAAGGAACGATGTAAAGAAAAAGATTAACAAAAAGGGATAAAATACTTGCAATAATTAACACAGCATTCATAATCAAAATTGTTCATCAACTGAGCATTTAAGTTTTACAAGAATGCTTTCATAGTCAAATTTAACTTACGTGGATCTTACGTTCACTCCACGTGAGATCCACAAACTGCTTTCTTATTGAATTTAATATCTCTCAGCTCTTGAATAAAAGGCAGGAAGGAGGGAAGGGAGGAATGAACAAAGGAAAGATAGGAGGTAGCAAGGAAGGTATAAAACAGAAGAGAGAGTGCCTCAATTTGTGTAGCCTCAAGGCTTAAACTGTGAAAAGAGGTGCTCAGCTTTTCTTTTTCAAGCTTTCATATCCTAAAAAGAACCCCTCTTAATTCCTCATTCTTCATTTCCTGTTCCTGTCTGGGCCCAGATGGCCAAAGGATCCCAAGAACATCCGTAACGGAATGACTAAAGACTTTCATGACCGAGTTGGTGCCGAGCAGGATAAAGTAAGTGGGAGGTAGAAGGATTTGTATCATAACAATACATATCCAGCTTATTTTACCCATAAATCATCAACTGCATTTTTGAAAGGAGAAAAAAAAACATATAAAACATTTCTTACAGGAGAACATTCCCTGGAATACTAACCCACAGACATGTTTTAATAGACATAATAGACACAGCACATGTAGATATGTTTAGAAATCCCCCATTTCTAATACAGCTGATGAATCCCTAAAAAGCTGGAGAAACAGTGTGTCATTTTATACAGTGATAGATGTGTTTAGCTTGGTGTCAGACATGCTGAAACCATACACCTAAGAAAGAAAGGGATAAAACATGTTGAAGGCTTTATGGACCCCTTGCCACATATTGTATACCACTTGGGCTGATGGTGAAATCAAAACTGCATGCTGACTGAATTAAAAACAGTTGTAAATATCACAGCCTACAGCTTAGACAAACATGCTTCAGAGGATCACAGCTGTGGAAGAGTTTGTTGCACTTGTCTAATCCCATCCAGGTATATTAAGAGGATGGCAGATATAAACTGACGGGTTTACAGCAGGCAATAAAGACAAGTATTCTTATAATCTGTTAACGCTTAAAATTAGAGACATACCAGCAACAAAAGCCAAGCAATAACAAAAAAGGAAACCTTCTCATGTTGTACTTACACTGAACAAAATTATAAGCAATGTTTTTGCCCCCATTCATTATGAGCAGAACTCAAAGATTAAAGACTTTCTCTATGTACACAAAAGCACTATTTCTCTCAAATATTTTTCGCAAATCTGTCAAAATCTGTGTTAGTGAGCACTTCACCTTTGTAGAGATAATCCATCCACCTCACAAGTGTGGCATATGAAGATGCTGATCAGACAGCATGGGTACTGGAGAGGTGTGCATTAGGCTGGACACAATAAAAGGCCACTCAAAAATGTGCAGTTTCACTGTATGTGGCGGTCTGCGGGGTGCGGAAACCAGTCAGTATCTGGTGTGACCACCATTTGGCTCACGCAGTGCAACACATCTCCTTCGCATAGAGTTGATCAGGTTGTTGATTGCGACCTGTGGAATGTTGGTCCACTCCTCTTCAACTGCTGTGCGAAGTTGTAATCAGGTCGAGACCCCAATGAGGATGACGAGCATGCTTCCCTGAGACGGTTCCTGCCAGTTTGAGCAGAAGTTCTCTGGTTATCTGCGATTGTTGCAGCAGCTGTCCGGGTGGCTGGTCTCAGAGCATCTTGGAGGTGAAGATGCTGGATGTGGAGGTCCTGGGCTGGTGTGGTTACACATGGTATGCGGTTGTGAGGCTGGTTGAATGTACTGCCAAATTCTCTGAAACGCCTTTGAAGACGGCTTATGGTAGAGAAATGAACATTCAATTCACAGGTAACAGCTCTGGTGGGCAGTCAGCATGCTACTTGCACGCTCCCTCAAAACAGCACCTTGATATGCCACACCAGGTGGATGGATTATCTTGGCAAAAGAGTAGTGCTCACTAACACAGATTTTGACAGATTTGTGAACAATATTTGAGAGAAATAGTGCTTTTGTGTACATAGAGAAAGTCTTAGATAGTTGAGTTCAGCTCATGATGAGTGGGTGCAAAAACAAAAGTGATGCGTTTATAATTTTGTTCAGTGTGTATTACAGTCATAACTGTGTGAGTCTATTTGTCTCTTTCTATCATTCTAGATACTGCATTATGTGAAACCATGTTATGGTTGCTATGACTTCTGTGTGTTCATTTAATCTGGCATGAGCACCATCTACTTGATTAATTTCTATTTGCTAGGAATAGCTGTTGTGGAAAGTGTGGATTAGGGAAACAAGAGCTTTAGACACCTGAGGTGTTTAGCTACAGGTAAAGTGAGATTACAGACTGCCAAAGAGATCAAGGCTGTTTAAGCAGGCAGATGTATAACCCAGGCACATGCTGCAAACCTATTGTATCAGGTTAAATCATTCTATTTAGGGAAACTGTCTGAATCCCGTTTTGGGGAAACAGTAACTCAGCTCAGCCACAAATATGTAGTCAAAAGGTTTGACAGAAATTGCCTACAAAATTTGCTCAGTGCACTTTCCACATCACATGAAGTTTGCCATATGAACCCCGTGCTCTTGGCATCCTCTGTAATGACATTACACAATGGTGTTCCATGTCAAACAGCAAGTTGGTCCTCTCGCATCACCGGCCAAATAGAAAGTTTTATATCCAAGTCAAAGAAAATTAGGCTGCTGGCACCACAAATGTAGAAATCTGGATCAGCAGGAAGTCAAAATGGCTTTCAATTCAATGTCTTTGCTACCACAATTAAGACTTCATAAATATATCCCAGAATATAAAACACTTAAAATTGAGCCTTTCTGTACTGCATTTGACTGACAAGGCCACTACACTCCAAATTACTCACAGGCATCCAGCAGGCAAACACTGTTTGGCTGAGATGTGTGTGGTGCCAGTGTGCTGTATACAAGCCAAACTTTTGGAGTCAATTGTCAAGGGCATGCAAGGCCATTTGGAAAGGAACAGAAATGTGACTATTTACAGCTATAAATAGAACAAATATGGCCCACAGTCAGAGTGATAATCCCTCAACAATGTAGCGGCTTTGCGGCATTACTTAATGTTCCACGACAAGACTTGGAGGAAATGTCTTGAGCCACCTAAGCGTCACGTTGTTCCTCTCAGATAAAACCCTGAACACATTATAATGCAGTCAGAGTGGTGGGAAGGGCCAAGAAAGGGCACATGACCTTTGACCTGGGTTGGAGGAGTCAGAGCGGTCTGGGATTAGTAGGGTACGACACTTTAGTCATGGACTCTCGCTAAATCCCCCTCTTAAGCACAAATGGGCCGGAGGAAAATGCTGCAGTCAGGTACACCACAATCCGTTAAGTGAAGATTGATGAGGCAGGGCATAAAGGTCAAGTTTAAATCATTTCTCTTAATCTGGCTTTAGGATTGAAGACATTTAACAGGTGGTCTGAAATAATCTGTATCTATAACTGGTATAATTGCTAGGTGTTTTACAGCACACTCAGCATGAACCCGCAAGTCTTTATCTCTCAGATGTCCATACCGTTAGATCACAAAAAAAGAAAAACCCTACTGTAACCCACATCTTGTCTATATATACACACACAAATACATGGCAGCAGATCCCGTTTTTAAACGGGTGCTGCTGAAGCTGATTCTCATTACAAAATAGCATTTCACCCTGTGGCATTGTGTTTGCTCCTTCTTGCTTGACATGGGGGCATTATATTAAAATGTATGAGCCTTTATCCTACCCTGTTCAAACAGAGCCAAGTTGGGTTTGCCCAGACCATAATACAAAACACAGGGACATGTGCACATGCATGCGCACGCAGACACACACACACACACACACACAAAAAGGACAGTCAAGCCCTGCCATTGTCTAATAGTAGGAGGGCCAAATATCCATGCTGGCAGTGCATCTCAGATGAAATTGTACAGGAAGCCAAAAAGGGCCATTACATTACTAGCAGCAGGAAATAAACCAAACCTCCAATCCACAGAGACAATCATGCCAAAACCAAAGAACATGTATTAAAGGTAAAAGTCAACATTTTCTTTGCTACTGCTTTATGCTCTCTCACCATTTTCTTCAAGTCGTTTTATTACAAATCCATCTCTCATTTCACCTCTTGTTTCAGCTTCTACACTTGAGTATTAGAACACTGCTTACGTTAATTTTAAAGGATCTATTATAATAAAAACAAATCATTACACCTGAGTTGATTTGTTCCTCATCTCCCAACACACAGTGAGGTACACTTAAAACATGAGCTTGATAAAAAAAAGTGTTATCTATTAACATGTTTAACTCCCTGAAGGAGGAAAACATGCTCAGACGTAATGCAAAACATATTGAAGTATTAAAGCCCCACACATCCCCTTAATTTGAGCAACAGAACAACACAGCAGCAATTCTCAAAATTTTCCCCCTAATCCCTTCTAAAATGGGCCTCATCAATGGAAAATAAGATCAGGCAGTTTCTTTTTAATAAGGAGATGGTATGAGAGAGTTTTTGGAGTTTTTGAGTCCAACATCATCATCAGCTCTGGGCACAGTGTTAAACACATACCAGTCATTATTGGCAAGTTTGTTCTGGCCATCCATTGGATAGAAGAAGGTTATCAGATATCTGCCCTCAGAGTCGTGTGAACCAAACCCTGAGGCAGTCTTTTCTTAAAGTTCTTGCTGTAGACTTATCTATCGCATATCACAGATCTGTACACAGTGCTGGGCAAAGACTCTTTACTGATATGGCTGATAGTGAAGACGCATAGCCTAATCAAATTGTTGCTGTCTTGGTGTTTTTGTTGGCACAGCAGAGGCTGTTAACAAAACGGGAAACAAGAAATGACGACCCAAAAGCAGAAACACACCAAAGTCTGGATAAAATATGAACATAAAATAATACAGCACTCCTGACAGAATGACAGAGAGCACCTGTGTGTGTTTATGTGCGTCATTTTCACTTTTTGAGATTTCATCAGATCAGAGATCAGACATAATAGTTAATGAGAAACTGACTTCGAAAACTCTCCCACATCAATCTTTCCGGACAGCTGGTGTGCTGTGTGCCTATTTCCCTGAGAGTGGAGGGGTCTGGTGGTAAAGGGAAGCTCAGGTTAAGCTCAGACTGCAGATAAATCAGTCGCTGCCCATATCCTCTTCTAACTCTTTTCCTTTCCTCCAAGACCTCCTGGCTTCCCTTGGCCCAGCAGGTCCACAAGCTAACTAAATCATCTCCACCACTGGTCTAGATAAACAACCTTGCGCAAGAACAACATTACATTCTGCCAATCTTCATAAAACACTAAAAATTGCTATACTTTTTATACTTTTATTAAATTAACATTAATTTTACCCAAATTGAATCATGCAGTTTGTCCATTTTATTCTTGTTTTATTATAAAAGGATTTGTAACTGTAAATTAGAAAGTGTTAAGTGAAACTAACTTTCAGGTAGAGGTCGACCGATATGGTTTTTTTCAAGCCGATGCCGATACCGATCTTTTGAAATCCAGGTCGGCCGATGGCCAATTAATGCTGCTGTTCCACGACAACACTAGGCTGCCCACAGATGTGCCTGCCTAATAATCGGCTTGATATACTTGGATAACCGATGCCGATTATGTTAAAAAATGCCAAAAATCGGCCGATTAATCGGTCTACCTCTACTTTCAGGGGCTTGATACTATACTTTGAGTTCATTTAAATTTTAGATAAATCTAATGCACTATTAATTTATTGTAAGTTGCAAATCCAAAGAAACATGGTTCATATGCTGCTGAGCGTTATTTTAATTTCCCTAATTTCCCTCTCCAACTGGCAAAATAGAAAGTTTAGTTTAACAATAGAGTTTAAATTGTATTCACTAAACATGTGTCCCGATTGTATTCTGCATGAGACTTCCTGAGGAAAGAACAAAATATAATAAAATATATATTTTACACTAATGGTTATACAAAGCATATGGAAGAGCACAATAGCTGCTGTATGCGACTTATGACAGCAGTATTTTCATGGGTCTGAGACAAAAATGGTTTGGGGGCCTATTTGTGGCAGAACCACACGGTATAATCTATAATATGTTTGAATGAATTAGACTTCATATTTGGAACTTGGACAGACAGACTAAGATTTCTTTTTTTACAGTACTGACAGTTTCAAAACATGTCCTTTATTATTTTGACAGTACAAAGCAGCCAGAGTACATGAAGGCCACTGTCTCTTTTACATCATTTACAGTAAACATGTTTCTTCTTCCTCTCACTATCATAATGACATGAATTTGTTACTATCAGCTTCACCATAATAAAGCTGCCGTTTATAAAAATAGTATAATACTAATAATATACAATCCTTTATTTCGGTAACATTTAATTTTATTAAATATTTCAACAAATCTGTTTTCTTGATATGAAGTTGCACGGGAAAGCTGTTGCAGACCCTACTCCTGTAATAAATTAAAAGATAAAACAGTTTGTGGTCAAGTGAGTACCAGAACCTCCTGAAAAAGTAAACACATGTGGGCCACACAAGGCAGCAGATTACACAACACATAAAATGATCAGGGTCATTAATATTACCTTTCTGCAGTTGTAAAAGACAATGTAA
>JAPMOB010223146.1:0-35122 GCA_029875015.1 Lepomis gibbosus | reverse complement strand
AACTACCACCACACAGAGACACATCCATGGCCTCCTATTGTAGTGGCTGTGCAGGTGTATGGGTGCTGATAAGAAGCATAGGTGCCCCTTGGTTCATCGAGGTGAGGCCGTGTTGGGCGAGCTCTGCCCTCGGCCCTATGCTGGCATTTCTAACTGGGGGAAGTTCTACTGAAGAGGGCAGAAGCGACGCTGCTTATCAAGCTGGGGACAGAGCACCAGGCGCTTAGCAGAGCCACGGGACTTGAACTCCTAGCCTGCATTCCAGCATCTCACCCAACGTTGTCTGGCAGGAGGGTCCTGCTTGAGACAGGAAAACCACAGTCCACCAGTGAGACTGAACACCCCCCTCCCTCTCTGAACCAACGCTGTACACTTCTCACCCTGCTCTGGATTGATATCTCTGTCTGAAATGCCAAACCTCTCACACACACACACACACACTTACATACATACAAACCACACACTGACATTTCCGCTGCACCTCTTCTGATCATCTTACTCCCTTGCTTGCACTTGGCTCTTCAGAATTGTATAGATGGTGAAGTGGTTGTATGTTGTACGTGCAGTGTTAAGGTATCCTTGCATCAAATGTTTAATCCAAAGAATGGGTTTGCACTTCTCAACAAAAGGACATTTTTAAGTCATAGTTATTTTATCAAGGTCAAAATGCCTGTGGCATAAGTGGTCCATGTCTGTCCTATTTAAGGTATTGATTGTACATAGAGGAAAAATGAACTATAGCATTCTTTTCACATATCATTTTGTGTTCTAACATATAACATACTTAACACAGCGTTAAAGGTGGCACAATTGCATACAAAGTCAATAGAAAGACCTGCAGGGATGCAAATTAATGTAGACACAGCATGCAGTACATCTTTTTGCATAGACATTAGCTGTAACTATCATGTCCGTATTTGTGTAGCTCAGGCTACTTTTCTCGAAATTTGCAAGGAACTCCAGTTCAGCCAGAGAAATGTCAAAGAATGAACCATTTATAGCACATGGTCACACAGTTTGATTTAACAGAAAAGGCTCTACCCTTTCAGGGAACTCTCACACATTCCTGATGCTGATTCCTGATCACATTCACACGTGGAAGCTGTCCAGTACAACTACAGTATGATCAGCTGGGCGGCATGGTAACTGTAAGCAGCCAAAGTAACAACTCTGCACTATAGGATTAGGCTATCACTACTTCACAACACTGTCCACTGATTCCCCTCATCACATTTCTATTTTCAGCACAAGCATTGATTTGTTATGTAATGAAAAACATTTGTGATTTTGTGCTTGGCAATCTTAAAACACCAGTAAGTATCAGCTGACTAACTGATACTGATGAAATGGTGCTAACATATGAAATTCACGGCGTACTTTAAAGCTTCTGGGGTTACGCCTTCAGTCACATGGATCACATGCTCGCTGTCTGAGAATTCATGGTCAGATATCTAAAATATAACAAGGTAATAATTTCCAGCTCTACGTAGACTATTAAACTTGCTACACTGTTTTCAGGTTGATCTATGTGCAGCAGAAAATAGTTTTATTTTCAGTTGCTTATCTTTGTACATATTTGTTTGAAGAATAATATGACAAATTATTTCTGTTGAAGTCAATCCTGAGTCTGTAAACATTGGTTCTTCATGAATTAAACTTTCTCATGCTTGCATCTCATATATTACTTTTCCTACTACGGTTAGCTGATGGTCTAAGCTCAGGTGGTGTTAGCAACCCCATGCTGAGTCTAGACCCAACGTGGCACTCCAAATCCCACCTGCTCCCCCAGTTCAGAGGCCTCAATTAGAGAACAACGTTGGGATGTTGTGAGTTAACTTTAATGGGCAATAAGGGGATAGTGGCTTTAAAGCCTGGCCCTCTGTTAGAAAGCAGCCTGGGTTGGAAAACTCATGCGAGGGGAAATTCTAGACAAAACAACCAACTAGTTTAGAAAACAGATGTGTTGAGATTAGTGTTAAGTTCATGTCTGTAAGTGTGGTTACTGCATTTGCCATATATTAGTGCTGGGCATGTTAACGCCGACAATTATCTTACCGCACGTTATCGCAGTGTTTATTATTATTATTTTGAAAGTCTGTTTCTCACTGGCTCTAAATCCACACAGGCCTGCAGTTAAATCATGGGTCACAGGAGGGGTGGATGCATCGAATGATCTTATGCAATTAATCGCGATTCAAAATTTTAATCGTTCCCCAGCACTAATAATTAATGAGCTTTAGAGTTGATGACAGATGCAGTTTAAGGTATGCTAGCAGTATGGCTCTCGGCATATCAACATCAATTTGTGTGTTGACCGGTCATCCACACTGACTAGCCTACTGGATGGCGAAAAATGGTGCACACAGGTAGAATTGTAATAACTTTGTTGATCCTCTGACTTTTCTTCCAGCGCCATTATCAGGTAAATTTTTTATTTGTCCATCAGTTTGGTTTATGACCAAATACCTGCACAGCTAATGAAATTCCCATCAGCCTCTGCTGTACTTTTTTATGTCTGTGTATTACAGTGCTACTTAGCAAATGTTAACATGCTAACACTCCAAACTGAGATAGTGAACATAGTAATCACTATACCTGCTAAACGTGCAATGTTAGCATTGGCATTGCGTGGATTTTAGCATGCTGATGTTAGCATTTAGCTTAAAGCACTGCTGCACCTAAGTACCCCTCACAGAGTTGTGTATGTTAATAATTGAACTTTTGATGGCTAAGTTAGCTCTTTGTCCCTTCTGCCAGTTTCATACTTAACACACAGACATGAGAATAATGTGAAGATGATAATCCCACTCTCTGAAAGAGATTAAATAAGTGTAAATGCAAAACAAAAACAGTTTATTTATTCTGAGCTAGGTTTGGTGCACTTTGTCTAATAATTGACAAGATTATATTTACCGCTACTACTTTGCTTTAGCATCTAAATATATTACATTTATTGGCTTCGGCAAATTATGGACTTTCCCAGAATGTAGAGATTAGACCCTAACTGAATTTACCTCCAGGCTTAAAGAGGCTGCTATAACATAAAGTGGTAACAGGAACAGCCAATATGTCCATCAGCAGTTTGTGCATGTTTCCTTTTGCAAGACACTGAACCCTTCCCCCCTAATCAGCTTTTGTTGTCAATGGTGAAAAGTTCAGCCTCTCACACCAGTAAAAGCTCAGTCCAGATCCACAGATGGGGCATTTTTCTGGCTCCAGCAGCACGCCCAACTTCCTCCAAGATAAAAATAGTCTGACATAAGGGGCATGATATATGATCTCAGTCATTCATCTAAATTGGACAAATGAGGCCCACACATCTGAGCTGTGAAAGACCCCCCCTCAATAAGACTGAATGATGGCCCAGTGTGGAGGAGGGGGGTGGAGTACATGCCCACACATTTAGTATGTATTTTCATGTGTGGCTGCCAGTGTATGTTCATGTGTGCATGAATATAAATGCAAATTATCATTGATTCCATGACCTTCCACAGAATTAGCAGAATGTCTGTATTTTCAAAATGTTTGTGTGTCTCTCTCTCTTTATGCACAGCTCTTTGTGTGTTAGAGCGAGAGAGTGAGAGGCAGCACTGTTGCATCTGCTCCTCATTAAAGGGCGCTAATGAACGCACGTGTGTTCCACCTGGTTTGGTGGAGTGGGGGTTTGATTAGGGCCTGGCCTTTCCCAGCTCTCCTATCGTAAAAACTGTCTCAAGACAAACAGGGGAGCTCAATCCCCAGACGCTCATCTGACAACAGTTTGGCGGTTCCTCCTCTAATGATGAAGGTGATGCTCGGCGGCGGCCCTGCTGGGCTAGACTGTGACTCTACCTGGAAAAAAGATTCCCATTACAGAGGATGACCTGAGAAGAGCAGAGGAAATGTTTACGGGGGCTTTTATCAGGTTTCTACTGGTATATGAGCTTTTGAACACTGAAACATTTTTGGACAGAATGTGCCAGTATGCAGTGCGTTAGAATGAGTTCTCATAGACACCTATCGTAATATTGATTTGTCCTTAGTATAGTGTCCACAATAAAACTGATGACATGAAGGATCAGGAGGCATTTTCTAAAGATGAATATCATTTCAATTGATTGACAATTCTTCAATCATACAGCAACATAAACCCTTGCTACACCTTACTGGATTTAATCCAATTCAATTACATTTATTTATTTATATAGTGCCTCTCATAACAGAAGTTATCTCATTGCCCTTTTCATATAGAGCAGGTATAGACGACCTCAAGCAGAACCTGGACTCAGTGTGGGCAGCCAACTGCCTCGACCAGATGGGTTGATGGAAGTGGGGAGAACATATAGTAGCAGAATGCAAATTTCATAGAAATTTCAATTAATACTTAATAGTTAATAATATTTTTCTGCATCATTTTGAGGCAGGATGTTCCTGATTTTTTAAATGTTATGTATGTGAAAAAAGGCAGTCAAAGTTTGTTTTATGTGGGAGTTAAAGGGTATGTCCTCCCAAGTTAACTCCAAGATTCCTCACAGTGGTGCTGGAAACCAGGTTGATGCCATCTAGAGGAACTATATCTTTCAGATATGTGTTTGGCCCAAGCATAATAACTTCAGTTTTGTCTGAGTTTAACTTCAGAAAATTGCAGGTCATCAAAGTTTTTACATCATCAAGGCATGCTTAAAGTTTAACTGATTGACTTCATCTGGTTTGAACAATAGATATAATTTTGTTTCATCTGCATAACAATGGAAGTTTATGGTGTATTTTCCGATAATATTCCCGAATGGAAACATATAGAGTGTGAATAAAATTGGTCCAAGCACAGATCCTTGTGGAACACTTTGGCGGGCATTGAAGATTCATCGTTAGCATAATAAATTGATGAAATAAAACTGATGAATGGGACTTAAACCCGCTTAGTGCTGTTCTTTTAATGCTAATTAAATGTTCTCGCACTGAGATCTAACAAACAAGTCCTTTGTCTTATCCTCACCTTCCAGTTTTTAAGGGTTGGTTCATCATATTGTAGAGTGGTATCTAGCACATAGTTTTATTTGTTCAGGTTTTGAGGTACCTGTGTCTGATTTCTGCTTCTACCCCAAAATGGAGTTTAGTTCTCACAATGTCAACACTCTTATGCATTATTTCTTTGTTCTGTGGAATATGTGCAATTGTAACTGGGACACTGTGTCTGGAAAGACATTTTTGTGTTTTTATTGTGTGTGTATTTTTCCCCCAATGCTTTAAATAATGTGAAAAAAGGTACAAGGTATTTAATAGGTTGTAGAGTGAATTTGAGTTTGAGTTTGTCTCTTCTGCTAGGAAGCAGACCACAAAAAATAAAAGAAAACAAGCTGTTCTGGGAATGTCAAATGCTTTCTAAACTATCCAGCAAGTCCTTGGAACTGAAGAACAAAATTGTTATTCTCTAATTGTTTGTGATCGGGCACCCTTATCAACAGGACCACATGGTTTGTCAGTACCATCCAATACTGCTGCAAATTACAATTAAAGAAGTGATTCAAATGACATTTTTGAGCAGCATTATATTCAAATGCATCATGCATCTTTTCTCCCCTACAACCTTCCTACAAATGTTTCGGGGTATATAATAACATTACTCTACCTCTGCCTCTGTGTCATACAGACAAGAGTCATAATTTACACAGCTGCTAGAAGTCATTGTCAGGGAAACATTAAAATTGTTGTGTTAGGCATTTTAACTAACAGCAGATGTTATAGGGGATCGGTGAGAGCTGGTGACCCAAAACGCCACGTAAATTCAACATCTGTCTGCTAGGCTCATTTGATTGTCAATGGATGTTTCTTAGACTTTAATCTCATAGCATATTTACAAGATGTATTCTGGTACAGAAGCTAAATATCAGTCCAACACACTGTCAGTCTGACATACTGTCAACTAATCAGTCTTCTTTCTGTCTCTTTTCTCCTGATGAATAATGAATGATTAGAAGTTTTAAGCCCTGCATTTAATTTCTTTTCCTTTATTGTTCACAACTCTAAATAAAGGTTAGGTTTCTCTTTTGCATCTGTTTGGCTCTTTAAGATGGTGTTTTCTCTGAGAGAGGTAATGAATATACTGTAAGAACAAATAGATTTTACAGCAACAAATACAATTGAAACCATCACTATACAGCGATATACAGTAATGAGATGCCGGTACAATAATTTCACTTGTTTTCGGCTACATTATACCCAAAAAGCACTTATTTTTAAAGCATTTTTTGAGACAAGGTTACAAAGTACACAAGTAAAAGCAATAAACCAAAATGCAAAAAGTGATAAAACTGTGACAACAAAATGAACAGATTGTAAATCACAGAGAACAGTAATAAAATGAGCACATAACACAAATGACAATCAGAAAGATGATAGCAATCAATCAAACACAAAAACAAAGTAGAGGCAAGTTTGGAGTGATTTGCAGGAAATAACTGAAGAAGTTTGGCACAGAACTTCTGCCCTGCTGAGGAGGCGGCTCTATTAACCACTTGTTTCCAATGGTAAACCAACTTGCTACAGGATTTCTTTTCTAAATAAGTCATCTGGTCTGATGTTTTTCAATATTAATTTGCCAAAATTCCAAACTGATGACATTGCAGTGAAAATCGTATCAAAATTTTTCAGATAGATGAACTGAACTCCTGTCCAAACAGTTCAAAATCATTGCTGAAAAATTACATGAGAGCAATCTACCATCATCATGAGTTGTAGTCTGCTGATGGTGTGCTATTTCGTATTTCAGCGGAACACTTTGGGGAAAAGGGTTGTAAACTGGTACTTCATTCACTTTGCAAAGAGCCTTATGTCTGTGTCTCTGCGGTTACAAGACCTCCCTCAGGTTTTTCCCACAGCCTGCTAAATGGGTAGTGATACAACACCACTGTGTGCTCACCTAACACAGGGCACTGCTGTGTCATCACCGTCACTCATACTGAATGGATGTAGCTACAGTGTCAACCATTGGTTTGTAGACTACTGTTTTGAAGTCTTGAATTTGGCATTTTGGCCGTCGCCATTTTTTCAAGATTGACAGACACACTGTAGCTTTGCATGCTATAGATAGCTGTCGTGCCGACATAATGTATGTTAATGTTCAAATCCATGGAAGACCTACCGCACCCTTCTTGATCAACACTGCAAGGCAAAAAATAGCTTCTGGTTAATTTCAGCATCTTATGACTTTTGGAGTCTGGATTGAGTGAATTTCTCGCAGCTCTTTACAGGACCATACCAGTGTGTTTGCAAGTTTCAGCCCTTTAAAGTCTTCTATACTATATAGTTTTAGATTTTCATGTATGTATCCTTTTGTTTCAGGCATTCATTGGTTTCCATTCACCTCAAGCTTCAAGAGTCTAATTGAAGCTTGCTTGAGTTCCATAACCCATCAGACTGAACATGAAGTCTGCATTGATTTTTTTCATGGATACATTAGTGTATTATAAAATTGAAGTTTGAACACAGATTGATTTGAAAGGTCTGCACTGGGCTGTCATGCAATGATTAAGTAATATTGATAAATATTAATGCAGATCTGATGTTCACTGATTTTGATGAATAGATATCAATTGCTGCCTACCTGATGGTTGAAAACATGCATCCAGCTTTCTGAAACACAGTAACAGGATTTGCTAAATGGTGTGTTGTGATGTGCGGTATGTATATTAGAAGAAAATGGGCTAAAACATTAAAGTGTAGGGATTTCAATTTGCACTAATCAACATTTCTACAACCACAATTGATCAAATGTGTAATGTGAAAGGGGTTGCCCACATAACCCCATCACATGGACGACAATGACTGATTGTAATGAAAAAACAGTATCAACCATCCTATCATCAAACCGATGCATCACTCTAACCATAGCTAAGACAGTGGAGGTGAAAGAGGCGATACATTTGTTGACTTTGTCACATGTATCTGTCTCAGTGTGTGTCTCTATCTCTGAACACACCATTCCTCAACCGTGTCCAACGGTGACAGCCGTGGGTAATGACAGTCGAACGCTCGCTCGCTCCTCATTTATTTGGAGCTGGCAGTGTAACAGTTCGCTCAGAACTCTTAAGTGCTTGTTAATTTAATATGCAAATAAGTCTCTTGTCAATCTGAATGAATTTTAATGAAAAAGCTTCTGCCTCCACGGGGCGGGGGCTTCTGTTAGTTGACTTGGGCTGTGTGTGCAGGGGAGAAAAAGGCCAGGGGCAGGTTGAACAGGGAGCACAGCCAAGGTGTGACTGAAGGATAGCAGTAAGACACTGAGGTACAATGTATTAGCGACAGAGAATGGAAGCCTGAACATGTGTAACATATGGAGGTGATGCAGCTGTCACCTCCGCTTTGGTGTCCTATGATCTGTGTCAGCCAGTGTTTCCAGCAGATAGACCTTCAAAACTGAATCTGGGGTTTTGAAAGGGAGCAAGCACAAGCATCAGCCTGCACAAACATGATAGAGTGAAACACACACACACACACACACACACACACAATCCTCTACCCACATCCCTCTGTTAATGACAGACCTTAGCTCAACCTTTGACTACATATGGGTGGCACAGTGTGCTGAAAGTAAGGTGAGCGTGTTATTGGGAAGGTGGGGGGTGGATTGCTGGTGGTGTTAAGTCAAGCAGGAACCCTCAATGTTGCTAATTTATTTACAGATTTAATTAGATGGATAGAGCCCTCACAGATATAAGAAAGAGAGGAGAGATGTTGCCAGCGTTACAGCACTTTAATTATGGTAGTAGGCTCCTGATCCCTGCGCTCCGCTGTCTGGGGAGCCAGTTAATTAAAATCCTCATTATTTTACTTTTAATTAGTTCCCCCCTCTTTTGTTTCCTTTCACCATATGGCCGTGTTCCGTGGTCAAATTAACGTAATTGAGCTAATTAAGCCGATCACTTTAATTATTCAAAGCGTTCCGATTGGCCAGGAGAACTTTTCTCCCTCTCCTCTCCCTGACATTCCTGTATGAGGCTTGGAGTTGTAAAGTCGCTCTCTTTGTCATTATGCTCCTCTACACCCATGCAGAAGGCAGTGAGTTATGGCTGCAAAATGCCTCACATGTTCTCATGTCTCATGTTTCACTCCCATACAATGCGGTAAACAGTGCAGCACTTGCAGACCCCAGCCAGTTGAGAGAATTCAGAAATCATCAGAACATTTAACACACTATGGTTATAACAAATTCGGTTTGTGTTGGTAGTTATTGTAGCTACTTCTTAACAATCATCTGGTGCTCGGGGACTGGAGTTACCTCAGATAGCTTTGGCAGCCTGAGCAGCTTTCACAAGGATTGTCAGCACAGCTAAATGCAACACACTGCCATTGAATTTACATGCTTGGATTTTGAAAATGGTGACAACCAGATGGCGGTTTTACAGCAAACATACTTTGAGTTGAGCTCAATGCCTAAAGCTGGACAAGACCTGTCTATCAGCATTCATCTATAACACAACCTCCACACACACTGTTCTCTGGCATCTCTCTTTCTCAGCTTATTGGCCTATGTTTTCAGGAATGTAGAATAATTCCACAAGGAACATGATAATAAAGCAATATTCAATATTTGATGATGGATGAATCCGCCTTTTCTATGAAAAACCTCAGACAGGAAGCATGTACTTTACATTTGTAGTTTGTTTGGAATATTTAGAACATAATTAATGATAGGCATCATAGCTGAACAGACAGACAATACGATACAGAACCTTAACAAACGTAGTCCATAAAGAAAGATGGTGCTGGCCACAAATCTCTGCACAGAGCCAAATTGAACTGATGAGCACTGTAAATAAAAAGTGGAAGTGTCAAAAGTCACTTAAAGGATCAACCAAATTCCAAAGAAACATATTTTCTCACAAACCCATGGTGAAATCTAGGCATGCAGATAGTTTTGGTTTTATTTGGTTAGTTTTTGATTTATCTGTGTCTAGATATGCCTCCACCCTAATGCATTTTGGGTGAATGGAATTTTGATTGTGTGCAGACAACAACAACAAAAAAATCTAAAGCAATACAAACAACAACTGGTTACTCTGGATATTTCACACACCTCACTATAAACAGTTTTCACTGAAACAATTTTCTAGCAGCGAAAAAGTCTATTCTTTGGTAAAGTTTTGTTAATTTGTTAATGTTAAAAAATGTTTTCCAAAGAGTGTTGGATTCACTCAAACATTTTTAGCTGAATTATTTTGTTTGTTTGTTTGGAGATTTTTAAGGTTTTCAACTCTTTAAATTGTACACTGCCACCCACTAAGAGAATATAGACTGTTGGCCACTTCCTTGTGTTTTTCGAGAGAAATGGCGGATACTTGCTAATTCTGTGGTGGTTTGTGGTGGCAGTGAATGGTTTAGATAATTCACACAATAAATGTGAGCTATGATTTGTTTTGTGAACCTCACATTATTTAGAAAAGGACAATAACCACTCTACTACAATTTAATAAGACTACTGAGTCATACTATTGGAGTGTACCATCACTAACAGGAGTTAACCTTATGGAAATGCATCTCAAAAACACAAGTGCAACATAATGTGCATTTAGCATTTAAGACAGAGTTAAAGACAGAATTAAAGTGAAAATGAAGTGAGAGTTTAATAATTAAATTTGGAAAATATTCCTAAGAACAGTTGTTAACAAAAGTGGGAACTGAGCCCCCCTTGTTCTCCTGCTGTTCAGACTTAAGTTCACATCTGGTGACACAAAGCAGCCTGGACCGTCACAGAGATGTGTAAGCCAACACCAGCACATTGTCCGCTCTCAAAAACTCGGTCTGACCTCTCCACACACAGAGAGGTAAAGTCATTCGAAAGAGCTCCTGGCTGGCAGACCTGCAGATCAGCATCAGAAGGGAACTGTGCTAAAGGAAGGCAGCCATATTGGATCTATATCACAGGAGTGTCTGTGCAAGAAGCAGGCTTCACTGG
This sequence comes from Lepomis gibbosus, assembly GCA_029875015.1. Taxonomy (NCBI): domain Eukaryota; kingdom Metazoa; phylum Chordata; class Actinopteri; order Centrarchiformes; family Centrarchidae; genus Lepomis; species Lepomis gibbosus. The sequence goes on along the minus strand of JAPMOB010223146.1, from coordinate 24,189 downwards.
TCCTCTTCATCACAAGCATGTAAAAATATCCTGGCATCATCATGTGTCTTCACACAGTGTGAGGTTGAGGAGCTCAGGCAATTACACTCATCTGCATGTGTTAATATGATTAATTAGCAGGAATAAACACTTTCCTATGACACAGGCTACATGGTGAGCCATACACCTGCAGAAGCTCTGATAAAAGACAACACCTCATGGCAAAGAGCCTTTTCATGAGCCCTGCTAATTGGCATCTGAAAACGTTCTGGCTAATTAGGAAAAGGCAGATGAGGCTTGATTAGTTTGAATGCAAAGTGTAACTTGTGGTGCGTTGGGACTCAGAATGTGCCGAGGTTTTATTTCTTCACCATCACGATACAAAGATAATTGTAATTGTGATCATTTGCATACGTTAATGAATTTGCGTGACGCTTCGTGATCAGACGTGGAATAAATAATTGATGCAGTATCAGCACCTACCATGACAAGTGGGACATTTTGAAATAGCTAAGCGCATTAAGGTGCAAGTTTGATGGCTGCCATGCTCCCAGGCAAGGTGTAAAAGTACAGCAGATCCTATCTTCTGCTTTCTGCCTGCTGCGTACTCCACCACTGCTATCACACAAGATTAACTCCCAACCTCTAATGGTGTGCGGAGACTTTTAAGTTTTTACGTAGCATTGAAAAAGCATACCGAGTTAAGAGTGAATTAGCTCAGGAAAATGATTTTCAGAAGCATGCAGAGTGGCAGAGAACAAAGAGCTGTGGCGGGAAACGACCCGGGCTGTGTGGGAGCTTTAATTGGAACATGGTAAACAGTAAATACATCAGATTGTTTCAAATGCCCTGGATGTAAAGGGGGGCACTCCCCTTTAATTAGCCTGCTTTCAGATTAGGCTTTATTAGAGGCAGGCAGGAAGGCAGCCACCGATCCAGTCAGCCACGGGATATGCCCCGAGTTCGGCCTCCCAGGAGCTCCAGCAGCACAGATACAGGGCTCATGTTTAATTGCTTCTGTAAATGGTCAGAACTCAAGCCCCCTAATTCCATTCCTCTGGGTAATCAGGCGTGTTTTCACCATACACGGCTAAAGATAGTGAGAGACAGTCACATCCACCAAGCTAGGTACCATGCAATACAATGCCACTCTAATGCCGGTAAGGGGCTTCAAAATGACCTCAGCTCGCTTCGTGACATGTTACAGGAAAATCTTTTTAATAGGATTTTTGTTTTCAACTTCCACAACTGTTTTTCCCCCACACACTGAACGGGCATCTGGTAATGAAATACAACTCTACAGAAGAAAAAAAACCCTTCACTGGATCATTTCAGATCCTTGTGCAGGGCATCTGAATAATTAATAATGGTAGGTAAAAGAAACGTCAGATTTGATTTCTGTAAGTGTTGCCTGACATCAATTTTATATTCAACCCTCAGTGTGTAAGATCCCAGATTAACATATACAAGACAGAGATCAAGAGTTCATTAAAAACACTGACGCTCAGGGGAAACAATGCCACATGGCATAAGCAAAGCTTTGACAGTCATTTTACAGCTGTCCATCAAACGTTCCTTCAAGCGTCTTTTGTTCCCTCTTCCAGTTGGCGCAGGCTTTCAGCGTCATTATTTCCTCCAGTCAACATACACTGTAAGTCTTTGCATGATGCACAGACCAGTTTAACATTGAACACAACATAAATGTGACCCTGTATACAATATATTGAGACTCTGATATGGGGACGGACGGGATATCTTGGTGAGAAACTGCGTCCTCTCCGGGGAAGAGAGTTGGGGCGGTGATGAGAATCCACAACAGCGGCGACAGTAGCAGAAGAAGAATAGTGCACCAAAGAGAAGTGAAGCTTGGGAGGAAAGGCAAGGCAACACGCAGCACTCAGCAAACCTGCAGACAAAAAGAGAGGGAAAGAGGTTAGGGTCACTGCTGCAACAGACACTTCAGGTTCATTTTTATGGCCTTATGCTGTAGCTGGGGGGTTTCTGTTTCCTTAAGAGTTCTCCTCATTTTAAATTCATCTTTATTTTAACTTATAGATGCACACACATAAATAAATAAAATTTAACCCATTGTATAATATTTGAGGATTAATAAATCAAACGAAAAACAGTATAACAGTATGACATAAAACCATTTAAATTATAACAATGCACTAAATGTAAAGAGCACTATCTTGGTAACACCACCATCTTATGAAGGTACATTTTAAAGATTTTTCCAGTTCAGTTACCAAGTAGCATTTCAGTTCTTCTGAAATCCTGGTTCCATTTTTTCAGCGGCGGAACAAGTAATCAGATTTTTCTTAAATAAAAAGCAATTATATAACAATATATAACAGAAACTCCATTATAAAGTAAATGTGTTCAAAGTGACAACTGAGTAAAAATAAACAAGTATTAACAGCAACATGTAGTTCTAAAAAGGTGCAAATAGTGCATGTCAGTTATGTTGTTACATAATAATGTTGGCTTATTATTATGTCTTTTACATGTAAGCAGCACTTTAATGTTGTAGCGAAATTTAAAACAACCTCACATATAGTGGAATAGTTTAGTCTGAAAGAAAGTATTCTATTATTCACATTACAAGCCCTTTATTCACCTTCTGGTCTGTCAGCACAGAGTTGCTCTGAAGTGGAGGCAGGTGGCTGGTGAGCAAGGCAGCGCCGGGTCTGTCGTGCTCGCAGAAGATTGTACCGTTGATGTAATGGAAGCGATCGCCAGGCATCAGTCTGTTTCTACAGGTGGCACAGCTGAAACACTGCAGAGGAGCAGAACAACACTTTCTTCAATGGAAGAAATTCAGGCCGCTATAACACATTCATCTACTGTGGGCATTATCAAAGGTTTTTGTGAGAAGAGTCTCCTGATGTGAGAAAATAAAATGGATGGATAAATATGAATTAAAATATGAAACATTGCGGTCTAATCTTGAAAGCTGTTGCCTCAAACAAAGTTTAACAGTGAGTAGTTGAGGCAAAAAAAAAAAAAATGGAGGGCGTACTTCCTTTCTCTCCTGATACTGAGGGAACATATCTTCCTGTCTCACTGTCTCTCCTGACCAAATCCCAGATGTTTCTGTCAAACAAGCAGCGGGAGACAAAGCATGCTGATGTGAGAGCTGGGGATTCACCTTGAGGTGGTAAACATTTCCCTGTGCCCTCATCACCATTTCATTGGCTGGGATCGACTGGCTGCAGGCGCTGCACGCCCCGCTGTGCCCGAACAGTCTGCAAACACAAAAACACAGATTGCTCAGTCTGTGCGGCTTCCAAATTCGAAAACCAGCAACTTCCTCTCTCCCCTGCCCTCCTCCTCCTCCTCCTCTGCCACCCCTTCCTTCCTCTCACCTGATGTAGTCACTCCGACACAGAATCATGCCCCCTTTGCTGTAGCAGATGGTGCCAATGTCCCCCAGCTGGGCTTGGCAGCAAGAGCACTTGAGGCAGCGAGTGTGCCAGTAGCGCTCCATGGAGAAGAGCAGGAAGCGGTCGGAGATCTTCCCCCCGCATCCTGCACACGACCTGGGGGCCGGCGGTAAACCTGACGCTTGGCTGTTCACCATGCTGGTGTGGGCCCTCAGAGGCTCCTGGGCACACAAAATAGAGGTTTGACAAGTGAAACCGGTGTAACAGCTTTGTTCACTTTACCACCTTTACAAGACAAATGGCTATTCTGTTTTTTTTCTAGTAAGAGTTTATAGTAAATGCCTTTTTGTATTTACTACACACATGAGCCATTTCCACTTGCCCTGACAAACCCACACAGGGCTTCAACATGACTGCAACTGCTTGATAACTTGGTCACTTGTAACAGGCTGACCTAAACACTGACACACTGAGCAAATACAAGAGAGAAAAACTGGAATACTTGCACTGACAAATGACATGTAAAATATATTAGAAATACGTTCTCGGTAGCTCTATAACTTCCATATATCAAAAGTAATCTTCTTACTGATTTGACAAGTAGACTGTGGGGAATGGATTTACAGGCATTAACATTATGTCAGCGGTGAACGTGAGGGGNAAAGTCACCAAATGGGACTTTTGGAAGAGTGCCAGTAATGGAACTAAATGTATTGCTATGAGCATTAGAAAACCATTATTTTAGTCTGCATTTACTACTTTACATTGTATATAAAGTATGTTAGCCTAACTCACTGACGTGATGTTTACAACCAGGAGATGCTAGCTAAAGGAAAAGCTTTATTCATAAATAACCTTAGAGGAAAAAGAAGAGACATGTTACCTTGCCGTGCCAAAGGTTTTCCTCCTGCGTTCAAGTTTGAGAAGGTGGAAAAATATTCACAAGAACCTCGATACGCTTAGAGTTGTAAAACCGCACTTAGACTTGGCATGTTCTGGTCTCCATGGCTTTCCAGAAAAAGGCAAAGCAACACAACATAAAGCCCGGGACGGCGCGGTGACGCTGATAGTTGAGCAAAGTCTCCCCGACATCCAGCTCCGGAGACAAATGACTACACGTAACCGCGAGGAGCAGACATGACGCAGCTTCTCTTCCTCTCCGCTCTCTTAAGCTGTTGGTCTATCAACATGCCTTCATCTGTTTCCAACGCTTTTGACAGCGACACTATTAATCAAATTGCGCAAGGGGCTATTTAAATTACCAAGAGGGGACGCAGCCGACATGAAACGCGCAGCAGCCAATGAGAGAGCGGGGGGGCGTGTCCGCAGTCAAAATGATTTATGAGTTTATAGTGGCTTATTAATATGCACATTCACATCCCTTAAGCTCCCCATAGGGTGATACTGAGTGTGTGTGCAGTATTGACATTGGAAACAGCTATGAAAACAAGTTATGGTATGTTGTTTTTATAGTTTACCTATCTATGTAGATCACACCGGCTCTTTGATACTTTAAACAACTGTACAAGGAGGAAATGTGTTGAAAATACATTTTCATGACTGTCCAACATTGCTTCCCTGCAAACATTTCATTCATTTAAATGAGTGCAGGCTGTGTATGAATTCGCAGCGCGACAATGTTATAGAATACTTTTACTCGCAGCCTATTCATGTTTGCATAATAATCAATATAAAATTACTAGCAGTGGTGGGTAGGGCAGTAAACCTACTCAAGTAAAATTAGGCTATAAAAGTAGCCTATATTGGTCAGTAAAAAATTACTTTGTGTTTTAATACTTAGTTTGCAGGTCAGACATCTTCACAACTCATTTTATGCAAGTTCAAGCCATGGCTCAATTCTTTTTTTAGAATAATAAGTGTTCCGCTGTGCATCAGGTTAGAAATACCCACTGTGCAAGAGGGTTATTTAGTGAATGCACTTTGCATGTTGAGTAGCTCTAATTTAGCTGTTTCAGTTTGATGCTATTATTTTACTTAGGCCTATTATTATTTTTGACCTACATGAAGGTAACAATAAGAGCACTTTAAAATATCACATTTGCTTGCTGAATAGCCAACTATTGTTGCCTGTATCTGTTGCTATCCTGATATGGACATGTAGCCAACCAAACCACTTGATTTGATAAATGGGCTGCCTCCAATAGCTCAGGCACCCAATACTGCAACTACTGAGTGAAAGTCAAGATCAGTTTCACTGGCAACATTATTTAATGAATTCACTATTTAATGAAGTCACTGTCAGGTATTGCTGTAAGACAAAAGCAACCAGTGTGAATTAGAGTTAAAATGTTCAAATTAAAGTCAATCCAATGATCATCTGTCATGACAAAGCCTTCTTTACAAATGCACCAATAAGTTATTTATCACCACAGAACATTAGACAATTTTTTATGCGTTAATATTTAAGCGTTATAAAAGGTGGCATTTAGTTTGCGTGATGTGTTCTGCGATGGACTGGCGACCTGTCCAGGGTGTACCCCGCCTTTCGCCCAATGTCAGCTGGGATAGGCTCCAGCCCCCCCACGACACTGTACGCAGGATAAGCAGTTGACAATGGATGGATGTGTTCTATGGCTGCAAATGCATTTCTAGCTAGCTAATGTTAGGTCAGCATGGCCAAGCTAATGCTATGCACACAGGAGTGCAGACTGAATGCAAATAATGAGTTTTCTCATTTATTTTAACCTACATTTCCATTTGTTTTAAGAATTATACGATTTTGAGATTCAATAGATCATTTTCAGATTCAGTAGATGAATAATTTTCAAAGTATATATATCAAAAATTGTATTCCTTACCATATGTGTATACAACTTATTTTTTAAGTGTTACATCACAATTCACTATCATCACTATTACAAAAAGGAAAAGGTCAAAAGCTTTGGAATTTTACTCATTCAAAGGTTCGATACATGTTGTCATTAAAGGATTTAGCAAGTGCTTGTTCATAGTGGGAATTGTTGGGTCTCTGTAAATAAAATTTCAAAGAGTTTGGTCTAGACCTGCTCTATATAAAAAGTTCTGGGGGTCCTATTATTCTCTTTATATCTGCTGCCCTTGGAAAAGATCATAGACAAATTTTTATCTTTTTGCGAATGACATCCAACTTCATTTTTCTTTTAAACCTAGCGGGGGTCTGCTATTAGGGACTGGGCAGCAGAAACATTTTTATAGCAACACTGATAAGACAGAGGTTCTGGATGTTGCTGTGAAAAACTTACCCCAATGATTGTGTAAAATACTCGGGCTCTTTCCTCTGCTGCCGACTCAAACCTGAAAAATGTATGGGTAGTATTTGATCAATCCACATCGTTTGACTACATAACATGGGTATGTTAGGCACCAAATCTATTTTTTTCTAATTAAGAAAACTGAGATTGGTTGTCTCAACTGCTGAACTAGAGATTTTTATTAAAGGTATTGTATGTATTCTCTGTTTGTTTATGTGCTTTGTATTCATCTCCACAAGGCTTTGATGGCCATTTTATCTTCTGTGTTTTCGTTCTTGTGACTGTGTCATTGAAAAGCACTATCCAAATAAAGTTAACTTAGTTGCTTATTGAAGGGGTATCTTTGGTCAATTTCTCACTGACACTTTTTTATATATTATATATAGGACCTATCAGCAGGGCAGACCTCAGTAGGTGTGAGGTTTTACAGTACATGAACCTGCCACCCTGTTGTACTTCCAACAGAGATCCAGTAGAGGACAGCATCCTATAATGTTGCAAGGAGCTGTACATCCTGATATAGAGGATAAACATGATGGAATGAGTGAAAACCAACACAGAACAGGAACTGCATGCAGAAACAGAAGTTTGTTTTTCTCAAAGGATCAGCAATCCTGATATTATCTTATGATTCTGATACACATGGCATACTCTGTTTCATCTTTAAATTAATTTCTTATATTTGGAGTGACAGAACTGTACAAACATTAACAAAATGTTAATAAATAGAACATTGCAGAAACATGTCAAAATGTTTTCAATAATGAAAAATATATATCATATTTTCTGCTCTAGTCTATGTATGTCTTGTTCCTGTAGCCCATTTGTCATGAGGTTGCCCTGGTTCCCACAGACCTTGTTGACCCGATATGGCTCTTGTATTTGTGGTTTCACTCATTCCTGAGGTAGGAAAGTAGCACTAGAGACCCTGCTTAAGGGTCCGCCTGGATACCTCCACCCTGATCGGGAATCGAACCAACAATCACCTGTACCAAAGTCAGCCGCATGAGCTATCCAGAAGCTGAAAGTGAAGCAAGAAAAAATGTGGAAAGAAAGAGCAACAGTGACGCCAGTGGTAATCGGAGTACTGGGGGCTGTGACCTCCAAACTGGGAGATATATATATATATATATATATATATATATATATATAAAGCTGTGTCATCTGCGTAACAAATTTAACTAATACTGTAATTTATCGTAGCAGGGACCAAGGACTAACAATGAGGTACTCCACAAAACAAACAAACAAAGCTTCTGTGGAATTTCTGAATTCATTAACAAGAACTAAAAAACACATTATCACATTAACACAATACCATCCAGTAAAATGTTTTATCTGATAAATAACTTTTTACTCATTATCACAATATACTTACTTTGATATTATCCCAGGAACCAACACTGTATTATGTAGTGCAGTATCAGGAACATCATCAGCAGTAGAAGTAATAGTAGCAGGTGTAGATACAGTGGTAGTAGTAGTTGGTAGTGGAAGTCATTGGAACCAGTGCTGACGTCAAAGTGTTTATTTGACTATGAATCCTCAATCTAAACAAGATCCTTCATGGAAATGTTGACCTTAGCTGTGACATTCTTAAAAGTGGATGAGTCAATTCTACATATTCATTTTCAGCACAACTAGCTAATAACAATTAATAAGGACCCTGTGTTACTATCCCACATTGTGTTGAAAAGGAACCACTTTGACACATCCTTTTTCAGATTGTATGGTGGGGGTGCCGGGGTTCCTCTGCTGTGGTTGGTGTGGCAGCCTGGGCCAACTTCCACCACTCCCCATTGATTTCCAACATATTTCCTGTTCCTCTGTCAAGGCCATGCTAAAAGTCACAGTTCTGTGTAAGGCTGGACAACACCTGTTACTTCCAGTCTGGGTTTCCAGCCAATATGAACTGATGTGGAGCACCACAGCACCGCAGGATGCCAAGACCGTCACATTTATGAAGCCCCCTCACTGTGATATGAGAGATCCTTACATCTGAGGCTCTATTTTCTCTTTCTTGAGAGTAAGCACCTCTGTGTCATCTCTGTTTTGTGGTATTAGTTGAGAAAATAGTCATCCTTGAGTGTGCCTGTGGCTCATGAGGTAGAGCAGGCTGCCCGTGAATCAAAAGCTCAGCGGTTCAATCCCTGGCTACATGTTGAAGTATTCTCAAGCAAGATAGTGAACCCCGAATAGCCCCTGGTGGCTGTTCCACCAGTGTATGAATGTGTGTGAGTGTTAGTTTCTATTTGAGCACTTAGGCTCAGTGTGTGAATGTGAGTGAATGATGAATGCGATGTAGTGTAAAAGCGCTTTGAGTGGTCACAAAGACTAGAAAGGCGCTATACAGAGCATCTCCCAAGTCCACAGGTAGTGGATTATCATGTTTGGAGTGCTGTGTTGCAGAAAGGAAAAGTCAGCAGACAGGTCATTTCTAGGAGGAAATCAGTTAATATCAGTGTGCTTCTTTACAGTAATGCTAGATGAAAATGTTTTCCAACTTATTTTGCTTTTTGACTGCAGTCCATAATATAAAATGATCAGATCATGGAAGAGGTCATTTTGGAAAGTCATGTACAAGTCGGAAATTAAAGATATAGAACCAATAACTAGAGTGTCAGTGTACTTTTATCAGTGGGCTGTGTTCAGTCAGTCTAAAGCTGTGCTTACACCCCAAAGTGACATTCAGTCCCCCACATCCAATAGGTGGGGTTGGAAACGTGGTGGCATAATTACTCGTGGGGCTGGTTGATGAACCGCTGCAGCTGGTGACAACCACCACTAGATGACACTGCGGTAGCACTGCCACCATTTTGGACTGAAAATTCCACGGAATGTGGTTATTCAATCCGTGCATTCGCGTGAGGTCAGGGTTTAGGCCGGGCATTGTCATAAAAATTGTCATCTGCACTTATGATGAGGTTAAAGCGTAAGTAGAACGGATGAGGCGGGCGGCACAGATAGGCAACTGTGCACTTACATAGACAACAGCATAGAACGCATGCAGAGACACAGCCCAAAAACAGTCATTTCAAATTCAAACACTCAAATAAACATATGTAATCACACATTACATACAACAGTTTTTTTCTGTTCAGTCACTTTACTAATAATTGCCAATCTGAACCACACAGTTCACTTAATATGACAGAACCAAGACTTTCCTAATAATGTCCTAAAGAGGAACCGATTTAATGTTGTGTTTCAGTATAGGGAAAATTAACATTTCAACATATAAGGAGTATCTATTTTCCAGTAAACAGCACTCTTTTCCTGTTATTTCCTGTGGTTTTGACAAATCTTTCTGGGAAATTTATCTCAGAGACACACTTGGTTTGGCATGGAACAGGATGAGAAACTGGCCTTGAAATATTTTCCTACTACAGTATCTGTCACCCTCTGATTCTCATAGTGAGAAGATGTTGAACAGTCTGATATTCATGATTTGATTTCATTACCTGGTCCAGTTGAAGCTGGAGGCTAGAGAGTTGGTAGACATGAAACCCACACTCACAGTTTTGACTGGAGCAGAAGGAGGCAGAGGCCAGGGTGAGGAATTTATTAGTCCATCGTAATATTCCAGAGCCAGTGCATTGTGTAAGGCCGTGAGGCAAAAATGAATGCGTCATTTGAAAGATGTGACGTGAGGGTGATGATTGCCAAACCAAGGATGTTGGTGTTCACTGCATTTATCATGGCTGACTGAACCACCAGGTTTGATTAATAAGCAACACAATGCAGCCATGGCCAGGGGAACTCGTTTGAAGGCCTGGTCTTATCGGCATCATTCCAGTGTTTTCCTTTCAGTTATGTTTGCTTAAGCATAGCCACTGCAGGTTTCTGCTGAAGTGCTGTTTGTTCTTTTGAGCTTCTTTCCAACCATAACTGACAAATTGTTTTATTTAATTTATTTGAGGATATCTCCTTGAGATGTATCATCTCATTTTCAAGGGGGTCCTGCAGTACATACAGACACAACACCCTGACTTGTCCAGCAGTGCCACCAAGAAGTTGACATTTTTGATTGAAAGTTAAATTCCACAAAAACTGGATGGATTAGTTCAATTCAATTCAAATTTGTTCAACAGTTATCTCATAGTGCTCTTCATATAGAGCGGGTCTAGACCGTACGCTATATGATATATACACCCAACAATTCCCACTATGAGCAAGCACTTGGCAACACAGGCAAGGAAAAACTTCCTTTTAAGAGGCAGAAATCTCGAGCAGAACCATGGCTAAGGGTGGGCGGCCATCTGCCTCGACCGGTTGAGAGAGAGTGAGAGAGAGACAGACAGACAGTACAGGTATTAGTGGCACAGACTGAAAATGAATAATGGTAGTGATTATTATAGTATTGTTTTTGTATTGATGTAATAATAGTAAAAATAGGACTAGTTTTAATAATTGTAGCAGAGGGTGTCAAGCAGGAAAACCGGGGCAGCAGGCGACTCCCAACCACAGATCCAGACTCCACAGCTCCAGAGTCAGAAACACCTGCAGGAAGTGATAGGAGGAGAGAGGAGAGGGACGAGAAAGCACACGACTACGGGAAAGGGAAGAAGTCGAGTTAGTAACATGCATTTATAGGATGGCGTTGCATACAGATGGAGAGAGAAAGGAGCAGAGAGGAGCTCAGTGCTTCATGGGAAGGCCCCCAGCAGTCTGGGCCTATAGCAGCACAACTAAGGGATGGTTCAGGACTCACCTGAGCCAGCCTATGAGCTCTTTAAGATAAGATGGTGCCTGATCATTAAGAGCTTTGCATGTGAGAAGAAGGATTTTAAATTCTATTCTGTTTATTTACAGGAATCTGATGCAGAGATTCTAAAACAGGAGAAGTATGATATCTTCCTGGTTCTTGTCAGAACACATGCTGCAGCATTCAGGATCAGCTGGACTACCTTAATGGACTTATTTGAACAGCTTGAAAATAAAGAAATGCAGTAATCCAGCCTAGAAGTAACAAATGTATGAACTAGTTTTTCTGCATCATTATTACAGAGCATTATCCTGATTTGTGCAATTGTACATAGGTGAAAAGGCAGTCCTTAAAGTTTGTTTAATGTGAGAGTTGAAGGACATGTCCTGATCTGAGATTCCTCACGTCCTGCTGGAGGTCAGTGCGATGCCTTCCAGAGTAACTGTATCTTTAGATAATGGGTGCCAGTACAATAATTTTATCTGAGTTTAATATTAGAAAATTACAGGTCATCCAGGTTTTTACATTCTGAAGACACACTTAACATTTTACTAACTAATTAGTCTCATTTGGCTTGATCGACAGAAATAACTACGTATCAAGTCATTAGTCATTTTCATCAGCGCTGCCTCTGTGCCATGAAGCACTCTAAAATCCTGACTGAAAATCCCCAAAAATACAATAACTTTGTAGAAAGTCACAGAACAGTTTGGTGACCACTTTTTCAATGATCTTAGAGAGAAATGGAAGGTTAGATAACTGCTGAAATGGAAGCACAGAGAAGCGTGTAAGACTGTGACTGGTCTCAGCTCTAGATTGTCATGACCAATGTCACACCATGAAATTTGATCCAGACATTTGTGCGCCTAGCTAGATGAATTTAATAACTTTGGTGAATCCCATGACTTCAAAATTTAGATTTATCTTTTATTATCAAATACCTACAAAACTAACAGGTGTTTGACCAAAAAGTTCTTGTGACTCCCTGAGAAAACTGACCACTGGGGCAGAACCACAAATCTTTAAAGATTTTTTGGCATTCACACAGCCAATAGCTGGAAGTGATGTAGCAGGCCGGCAGCGGTTGGAATAGCAACGTCACTTACAAGTGATTTACAACAACATCAACAACAGCTGTTAACAAGGTGAAGGAGGATACTGTGGTTGGATCTGTGTGTTTGTTGTGTGTCATGGGGTTTATTTTATGACTGGAGTTGGAAGAAAAGATGCGGTTGAAAGAGCAAGAAGGAGAGCTAAGAGATGAAAACTCAGTTGGCGGTAGGCTGCTTCATATCATCAAGGATGAGAGAAGAACACAGCACTGCAGACAGAAGAGACAGGTAACTAACTTGAAGCTTATCATAAATTTTATTTTATGTAATGTGATGTGAACAAAAGATTTAAGGGGAAATGGTACTCATCCTACTGAAAAACGTGTGAGACCGTCCCCCAAAACGGCATTCTAAGAACTACAATCATTCCCAGTTCTTGCAGTGAGGACACATCCAAAAAGCATTTCTCTTCTTAGAACTATGAAAAAGTTCCTCCTGTTCAAAAAACACCTCTCAGTTGCACTTGTTTTGTGCAAAGTAGCAAATGTTAGCATGCTGACATGCTAAACTAAGATGGTCAAATGTACCTGCTAAACATCAGCATGTTATCTTTATCACTGAGAGCAGTTAGCATGCTGAAGTAAGCACTTAGCTCAATCCACCAAACTCCAGCAGAGTCAGTTGGAAAATAAAATTTTAAAAAATCCACACAATAACAGAGAAACTGTGACTGCTCAACAGTTTCTCCTGCAGGCTTTTGCAGTCTGATTAAATTATTCAAAGTGGCCTTTACGTTAGAGAAGCTGGTTTGTGAACAAAAAGTAAACTGCTCACGTTTTGTGTTGTTTCAGTAACCTCGACTTAAAAATGTCTGCTTAAATCTGCTATACATGGAGTTTCCAACAACATTAATAAAGATACTATAAGTTTCTTAATTCGTACTTTATTTTGTTCTTTATGTATGCATTTATATATGGACAGCTGACCAAGCCATGGGTGCAGGAAGATTTGTAGTACAGCTGCAGAGCCTCTTGATACATATAATTCAAACATTAGCCAAAAAGAACAAAACACATTACGGGTATATAGGTTTTTATTTGATGAACAGGAGTTTATAGAAAAAACACATCCAATGAACACGAGTGACATGTCTTAAATAATATAATTTTATCCCTCAAAATAAAGGATACAGACAGAAACATGATAAAATCACACCCCGAAAAATGAGGTGATCCTAGAATTTACCACTCCACAAGGAAGAGTGAAGTCTATACACTATCTGCTTTAATATATATGCTGTAGTAGCATAATGAGCACATTTTCTGTAAACTCTCTCTTGTGAAAGTTTGTCATTCTTCAAAACACGTTCATCCACACACACACACATACAGTCAATCGCAAAATCAGTACAAGTGTAGGAAACACAAAGGATAGGCAATAATGAACACACAGTCCATATAGTCAATAATGAATATGCCTTATGTCATCTAGTTCATCCTTATTAAGTTGTGTAATTCCCATCGCTTATCGTAAATCTGATCTGAACAACGTTTCTGTATGACAAACTGTCATGTCGCCTTCTGCAGAGAGGACACAAAGGTATAAATAAATAAAAGACGTTTCAGTAAAAGCTCTCTGCCCACAGTCTACAGTCACACTGCAGTGTGTTGTCCTCAGTGCTGCTGGTTCTGGAGAGGTAACACACCTCTAATATGGACAAACTGATGTCATCATGGAAGGAGCTTAAAGTGCAAGCAAGGGTTTTGCCTGGTTGGGAAGGAGGGTGGCAGGAGCTCACCCAACAGACAGGGAGACGGCAGGTTTAGGGTAGGGGAGGTGCAGAGTCTTTGCCCAGTGTGCCAGGACAGGGTGTTATGAGTCAGCCTCAGTGCCTGAAGCTGTGGATATCATGGTAGAGACTGACTGAAGGGCTGGAGGGCTCGCTGTGTATACGACAGTTTGTACTGCAGCTGCATCGCTGGATCCACATGACGTTTCTGTAGAAGTCCTCTCCATCCGGGCAGTGAAAGCGGAGCCGCACAGTGCGGGAGAGGGAGGGTGTGCAGCAGCGGCCATTGGTGCAAGTCCCACAGGTACGAGGGCGGTACCGCTGTGCTGTTGAGCATCCGGCAAAGGTGATTTTGACAGCCTCCTGGGGTCGGACGGTTCGCCGACACTTCTTCCCCTTTTGAATGAACAGAGCCATTAAAATTACATCAGGAAGTTCCGATTGAATTGTCATCAATGCAGTGTTTTATTTTTTTAATAATTAATTTGCCAGACCAAAAACGACTTTAGCTGAACAATATAATCATCACCAGTTAACTTCCAGTATTAGATTGTTCAAAGAAACTGAGACGACTTTGTAATATCCTTAAACTAGTCTATTATTATATGTTTTGTCTACAATATTCTTTAATTTCCTGATTATAGATTTATTTAGTTCACCTTGCTAGCTACAGGAAGCTGCAGCTCACACTGCCGGATCTGGCACAGTCTAGTTTCTCTGACAAGCTGACAGTGTGGGTTGTTATTGGTCACTCGACTTGAAATGCCCATCCCACATGTGGTGGAACACTCTGTCCACTCGGTGGTTTGTGGGAAACAGCTGGATTGAAGTACCACTTCTGACAGGGGGAAGGACACCATCTCTGTGGGAGAGCCAAAAACAAAGGCAATGAGTTACAATTAAACAAAAAAATCCCAGCAAACATGACGTATTTGTAAAACAGCTGTCATCCATATATTCACGATGACGATTCACGGATTATGCTCATGTGATGTTCTTTTTTTTACCCCCAGATGCCTTCTGAGCTGCCTTAATTCTAAGTGGCATACTTTCAACAAGGTGTTAGAAACATTCCACAGAGACTATGGTCCATCTTGACACGATAGCATCACGCTGTTGCTGCGGATTTGTCAGCTGCACATCCATGATGCGAATCTCCCGTTGCACCACATCCCAAAGGTGCTCTATTGGATTGAGATCTAGTGACTATGGAGGCCACTGGAGTACAATCAACTCATTGTCATGTTCAAGAAACTCGTTTAAGATAATTTGAGCTTTGTGACATGGTGCTTTATTCTGCTGGAAGTAGGCATCAGAAGATAGGTAGCCCGTGGTCATAAAGAGATGGACATGGTCAGCAGGTAGCAGGTAGGCTGTCGCGTTTAAACGATGCTCAATAGGTACAAAGGGTCCAAAGTGTGCCAAGAAAATATCCCCCACACCATTACACCACCACCACCAGCCTAAACCGATGATACAAGGCAGGATGGATCCATGCTTTCATGTGGTTTACGCCAATTTCTGACCAACTGTCTGAAAAACTGAATTTAGAGTCATCAGACCAGGTAACTTTTTTCAATCTTCTATTGTCCAGTTTTGGTGAGCCCGTGTGAATTGTAGCCTCAGTTTCCTGTTCTTAGCTGACAGGAGTGGCACTCTGTGGTCTTCTGCCGCTGTAGCCCGTCTGCTTCAAAAAGCAACCCAGCAAACATGACGTTGTGCGTTCAGAGATGGTATTCTGCATACCTTGGTTGTAACGAGTGGTTATTTGAGTTACTGTTGCCTTTCTGTCATCTTGAACCAGTCTGCCCATTCTCCTCTGACCTCTGACATCAACAAAGCATTTTCATTCACACAACTGCCGCTCACTAGATATTTTCTCTTTTTCAGACCATTATCTGTAAAACTCTAGAGATGGCTGTGCGTGAAAATGTCAGTATATGATCTCAATATATATGATATAAACACACATACATATATTTATGCGTTTCTGAAATCTCAGAACTGGAACCTGAAATGTATACTTTTCCAATCAAATGTAAGCGTTTGTGTTGAATGATTTTGACACAGATTTTGGCCCATCTCCTGCACATCCACATAAAAACCTCCTTCACACCATATTTAATGTTGGTGGGCATCAGGAAAAGCATTGCTGGGATACAGTGTGATGTTTACCTCTGAATGTGGCCCCTCCAGAAGCAGCTGGATGCCGAGGCTGCGGCTGGGCCTGCAGAAGGACACTGATGTGGTTGGGAAGGGGTTGGCTGTCTGGCAGGGAGGCGCGTGTCGGCTCGTCTGGCTCCTCACTGATGTGGTTGTCGTCGTCGCACACCCATTCCTCGCAGCAGCCACCCTCAGGGCTGGCCAGGCGCGGCCGCGAACAGCGCCAGTTAGGCAGGGGCACTTGTTGAGGACAGAGAGGCATGCAGCCCACCACCCCGTCCATACAAGTGCACTGGTGCTGACAGCTGGGCTGGAAGTCTTCACCGTGCTGGTACACCCGCCCACTGAACTCACAGGGCAGACCATGGGCCTCAGCTGTCAACAGGCAAGAAACAGAGCTGTGAAGGGAGAACCTGGAACTTCATAGAAGGACATGAAAAACCTGCATTTGTACACAAACACAAATAAAAAATCATAGCCTCTGATAGCCTATCAAAACACTCACATCTTTAAAACTTCACATCTCCAGTTTGTACTGTTCACAGATTTTCTGGGTATATTTTATATTCTCCAAAATAACCCTAATGACATCACTAGGCTATTTCACAAAAGACCATATACAACTGTTTCCACAGTGCCAGTGGAATAATTGAATTAAATGAATGTAAGAAATGTCTACTTGTGTCTCCTTATGACGTAAGATGTGAGCTGTTCAACCAAGGAGTGCTTTTCTTATCTGATTTTAGATTGTCCGGTGACCTTAGAGATTTATCTTAGGGCCTCCTGGGGGTCCCCCCTCCACTGTTTGATTTCTTAGCATTTAAGCTGTGTTTAATGTTTTTCTTTTTGTGTTTCACTAATGGCAGGATTTACTTTCTAGAAACTGCACAACATCCAAACAACTAATGCTTTTTGTGATTTTTGGTTGCCCTCACCTCGACACAGTCCTCTCTCAGGGTCTCCTCCTGCCCCCAGGTGGCAGCGTAGCCCCTTTATGAGATCACAAGGCTCTGTGGCGCTGCAGTCCTCATTGAACTGCCTAGCGCAAACTTTACAGCAGCCACAGTGGTCAGTCACCCAGCTGACGCCAGGCGGGCACAGCGGGGGCGAGGGGTTGCACGAGCATTCAGCCGGGCACTCAACCTCTGCCTGAGGAACAGGGTCAGAGGTCAGATCAGGATGTGTGACGTTAAGTTCGTGTGTGATTTTAAAAAATCACACACTTTGTCAAAAATGAAGAATCTTCACAAACAGAAATGAATACAGAGAAGGTTTAAAAGCAAATGGCATCAAGTAATAGCAACTCACCATCACTGCACCACTGCTAAGCACAAACAGGATGGAAATGATAACAGGACTAAGCATCCTGGTTACAGCAGATAAACAAAAAGAGAAAACTGATAACACCTTAAAAACAGATAAAGAATTGCAGAAAAAAGAAGTCGTCCAGATAGACCGTCAAGAGTCCCAAGGGGAAAGTCTTGTTAGTCAGATCCAGGATAGAAATGTATCCTCAGCTCAGAGTCCATGCACCGAGAGCTACATCCGTCAGCTCCTGCTTACTCTCCTACAGTATGTTGGTGTCAGCACAGGTCAGCACAGCTCAGCTTTACTTCATAGAGAGGTATCCCTGTGCTGGGCCTGTACTTATAGATACCCATGCCCCCGCCCCTGCTGTGATATCATCGACTCTCCTTTTCAAGACAGTTGGAGAGTGTCCAGAGGGACACACATATTTTAAAATCACTGTGTAATTGAGGACATGTGACCTCAGGGAGCAATGTCAAGGTGTCAAAATGTCTGCAAGAGACAAATCTTTAATAATTAATAGTAACTGTATTTCCAGGCAACCAAAAAGTCACACACACACACACACACACACAGGGGTATTTAGACAGGTTAGCTCATATTTGACAGATGTCTGCAAGTAAAAGGAAAACAACTGAAGGACAGGTATAATGGAAAACCTGAGTAGGGAATCCCACTCCATCATGGTAGAATCTTTGATAGCGGAAGTTGTGATGTGGAGAAAATCCCTGTGAACAATTCTTCCACCAGCTCTGGCCAACCAGCCGGGCTCTCCGCTCTCTACTGTAGTGTACTGTGGGACACTGTGCTCAGGACATCCTGTGTTCCCTCCATCTCTTCCTAATGGGCTGCATTCCAGGAAAACAGGCCTATCCTCAGGTTCCCATGATTGGTAGGAAAAACTCTGCATTCCCATTGTCATCCCAGGGGCACTTAAAAGTGTTTTGTTGGAGAACAGGAAGGTCCTCACATTAAGCATTGGCTCGCACTGTCATGAAAGATGGGAAATGTAATTTGGCGCATTTTATAAGGCTGCTGAAGGTCTCCCCTTGTTTTCTAGAAACATGGTGTATACCTTCTGCTGAGAGAAACTACTGAGACTGTGGACGCCCACCTTTCCTATTTTTCTTTTAGCCAACAAAGATAACACATTATAAAAGGTTCATTGTGTAATATTTAGGAGGATCTATAATATCCATAACTATGTTTTCAGTGGTGTATAAAGACCTTACGTAATGAACCATTGTGTTTTTATTACCTTAGAATAGAAACCAAAAAGAGAACAAAAGTGTACATGGGACAATGATTTGTGCAAAATCACATATTGCATATACCTATTTTGCAAACATGTAATTTTTCCCACTTGGGGGACCATCCAAGGAGAGCATGAACCGCTGGCTGCAACTTGCAACCCTCACCACTAGATGCCACTAAAACTCACATACTTTTTTTTTAATCTGCATTTTTTTATTTGATACTATGAGCCACTCTTTCTATCGAGGGAGATGATGTGATAAGGGGAAATGGTCATCTGAGCGGCCTTTGTGGATCATTTTTATCAGCATTTTAAAAGGTCAGGAATGAAATATTTTACACCTTGAAGCCTCCAAAATCATTTAAGCCCTAACTTGCCCTGTGCAGGGGCAAATTCAGGGGGGGGAATCCATGTCTGATCCTTGTATTTTGTCCCCCTATCAGTGCCACACACCTCTGTGAAGCTATGAGGCTCATCTCGAATCTCAAAGCATCCATTTTTATCCATACCAAACACACATCAAACACCACGCATCAAAAATGAGCTTTTATCACATAACATAACATAAATCGCTCTGTGAACACTGTACATGGCTGCAGTTATTTTCTAGATATCTCTCATCTCATGCTACACCGCAGTGCGACCACTCTGACAGAAGTCACATGGTAAGATGTGTTTGAGACTGAGAACATGAACACAAATACTGATGTACTGAATAATCTTTTAAATTTTGATACTGCTGGCAAAATTATTTTTTGACACAAATATAGATCTCTTGTTTGACAAGATGTTGTAATTTAAGTAATCCCCTCTTACACTTTTACAACACTTTTATAAGACAGCCTATTATTTCTATAACTTTTTATTTTATTCTATAGCTTTTATCAATATCATGTTCTCAGATTTAGGTATTGTAATGAACTAATTTCATGTGCTTTCACTGTGCTGATCACAATACAGTGTTGCCACATCAGCATTAACACCCCAGTTGCAGTTTACACAATACAGAAATCCACAAAGACCCCTCAGAGTTTTGTCAAGAGGTGGAGGTGGGATGAAATTTGATGGAGGCGGCTGCTACATAATTCTCTATGCAGGAAAAACCATCACAAAGCTCTGACTGGTTAATTATTTCTATACCAGGGGAAAACATCCGGCAAGTGAACCAACACCAGACCTGTTTGAATGGCTGAACAAACTGGAGATTCAGCACTTGGAAAACCAGTCATAAGTTGTCACACAGACAACACGTAATAACGTACTAACATTGGTTTGGACACAACAACCCACACCTGATTTTTGCCACCTGATCAATGGAGGCTGATATACAATGTTTACTCTCCTTTTAGCTCTGTTTTGGTCTCCACACAATGCTTAATGCTCCACTTTGTGTACTAGCTAGTTTCTAACTGCGTCTTTCTGCCGTTTGGTGCTGGGTAGGTAGTGTACAGTGGGTTTCTCAGAGCTTTGGCTCTAAAAAAAGCTCACTGCTACAGCTGAAACTGCCACTATAAGAGAAGTGAGAGTGAACAAAAAAAGATGCGGACTAGAACATTAAAAAAAATAGCTGAAAGAGTTTAAATGCTCCATGGAGTTATGATGAACTGCAGATTTGGGTAATAACTATCTGCATCTTTGTCACTATGAGCAACTGTTTTCACATTATACGGTCAGTGGACCCATAAAAATACTGATCATAATGGGCCATAAACCAAAGGTTTGGGAGGAGCTTATTTATAGTAATGCGAGAACTATGATTACCATCAGTAACAGTTTCGTTCATTTAAACAATTTTTAATGCCTTGATGTTTCAGAAGCCTTTCCTCACTTTAACAAGGTCATTTTTAAAGATGATTAAAATATGACAAAGCACTAACAGGCGCACCCTGCAAACCTCATCAAACTTGAGTATGTTGAACGTCCCACTATAAACAGCGCACTTCCTGAGAGCATGTGTTGTTGCTCCAGACTGAAGTGGTGAAGTTACTATGTGCAGAGAGAGTACAGCATCAAACCACACACAGCCACCTGGCCGGCCGGGCCGAAAAACCACCGGAGTGGACGAGGGTTGGTGGGTTGAGATGGGGGATGCCAGGGGGGGAGAAAATCTTGTTGGGCAGCAGCGGGGAGGAGGGCAACAGTCTGGATTCTTGACATTCCTGGCCCACAAAGGCAGGATGTGTGTACTGGCCACGTTGCATCGGAGCAGCCTCCTGCCTGGCCATGTGCCAACCATTGTTTGTCAGCCAGGCAAACATTTCCAAAACATATGGAGGTCAGGAGCTGTCAGCTATTCATCACGCCGTTGCCCCTGTTTGTTTTCTCAGCTTAATATCTGACACCAACCACCAGCCCGAAGAATCAGTCCTATAAAGTGTTTTTACCATTTTTCTTAACCTCTAACAAGGTAACGTGTTTCTGTTAGAACACAGAAATTTGTTTCAAATGCAAACCAACTAGCATCTAGAATGTTTCTTCTATCTGCTGTCATTTTGTAACCATAAACACGACAAGACTGCTTTCAGTGTGAAGTTTCCGTGAAATGTGGTAATGAAAAGAGCAAATGCTGGACAACTCACACTTTCATAGCAATCCAAAGGGTAAATAGGAAGTGTGTGCAGCATGCAGGAAGAGGTGCTGTAACGCCTGAGTCAACCACAGAGAACTAAGAAGACACAACAGGAACCCAGACAGGACCCACAGCTGTGAATGGATTAAACAGAGTTTATATTGGACTCAAATAAAAGCTCATGAAAGGCAAAGTATGAGTTTGTATAAATTAAAGGACTCGCCTACTGCGAGTACTGTTGAACTGACCAGGGAGGCTTTTGTTATGAAGCAGCCGCTGGAAATGTCACTGAGGTTGCTGACAGCGAGTGTTCATCTGAAATGCTTCTACAATACAAAACAGTAGTAATTCTCAGCATCGGTCATCAGTGGATCCCTTGTAATTTTTGGACGGGAGTCATGGAACAGGCCGGAGCTGCCACAGCACAGCACAGCTCTGTTTACATCTCCAACTCCTCAGCAAGCTAACCAACTCCCTTTACTGTGTCTTGCTGTACTACTTGTGCCCTGTAGCATGAAATCAGATCACAGTGGGTCATGACAAGATAAAAAAGTTGTTTTGCATTAAAACAACATGAGCTTGTTTGGCTGCACTATAAACAGACACAACAGTTGTTCATTTGTTGCAATGAAGTAGCAGCTCATAATTTGCTACAGTTACTGCAAGTCCTTTTTTACATTTTATAACTTTGTATGATGGTAAATGCTCTGTATTAGTGCCCCTCTGGTCTTTGCGACCACTCAAAGCACTTTACACTACATCACATTCACCCATTCATACACAGATGGCAGAGGAATAAGGTGCCAACTGTACATCAGAAATGAACATAAACAACAAGAAATGACATTCTTAGACATTTGCGTACCAATGGAACAGCAATTTGGGGTTCTGTGACTTGCCCAAGGATACTTTGACATGCAGACTGGGCGGAGCTGGGGATCAAACCGACAACCTTTGGGGTAGTGTACAACCGCTCTACCCTCTGAGCCCATGATTAATGTGTGTTTTGAAAGGCCCACAGCAGATCCAGTCCAGTGTGTTATGAGTTAGCCACAAGTTAAACATTTAATTTGGCCATCTGGATTTATCTTGTTAAGGAGTATAAAAGTTTTTCTTGTGCTGACACAATTAGGCCATTTATTAATACTTTAAATAAAGTGTTTCAAGTGAGTGTCTTCACCCTGTCCCATGTTTAGTAGCAGACAGCACTTTGGTTTCTACTGTACTGCTTTTAAGACATGCTTCACAAGCGTCTTAAACAGCTTAGAATTTCATTCTACTACTATTGTCATTTATGATATTTATATCTTCAGTTTCACTAAATATGCCACAAAAACAAAAATCGCTGTGATGCAGTGTTGTTCTTCTGACGGTGCAGAAAGCTTAGTAAATATCGCTCATAGTCTAACAGAAAGATTTTGATTAGATTAGCATAAAGGACATTTATTTTGTTATTTATTCTGTTCTTACTGAAATTAAACTAAAATTGAACATGTGATAGTCTTTCCAAAGAGTTGCTTTTTAGCTAACCACTATTTAACAACTTTCCTTAACTTTCCTTAATAAAGTTCCTTTTGGACCACACGCCATTTGGCAAAAATTCCCTCACTAGATGTCTATCTGATGGTGCTGTAGCTACATTTAAGGAAGTGATTCCATCAGCATTTGATTCCATCCATCCATCCATCCATCCATCATTAACCGCTTATCCTGGGTACAGGGTCGCGGGGAGCTGGAGCCTATCCCAGCTGACATTGGGCGAAAGGCGGGGTACACCCTGGACAGATCATCAGTCCATCACAAGGCCTTCTTTACCATGTCTCTGTATAATAAAGGACTCCTGTGCTTCAGTGTCTCAGAAACTCATCATCTTGTTGATAGTTCTGCTGGCTCACTGTGAATGACACTTGACTCTGTTGCCCCTCTAAAAAATATAAACAAACTGCTTTCCCCCATAGATCTTCATCAACTAACTTCGATTTCTTTATTTAAGCAACCATCCCAACTAGGAATGCTTAAAGAAAGTTTACCCTTAGTTAGCATTTTCCTACTTGACATGATAAATCTGTCTTTATTAACAGGCTATGTGCCGCAATCCACAGCTGTAATTAAACCTCTTCTTTAAAAGCCCACTCTTCATCCAGGGGTTTCAGCCAACTACACACTTATATCCAACCATCCCTTTCTGTCTAAGATCCTTAAGAAAGCAGTTGCCAATCGGTTGTGTGGTTTGCTACTTAGCAGTAGTTTATTTAGAGGATTTTCAGTCAGGATTTAGAGTGCATCATAGCACAGAGACAGCACTGGTGCTGGTGCTAAAAGCTGGTTTAAGTCCGATTTATCAGATCAATCTCAGTTTGTACATGTTAACAATGAATCCTCCATGTATGCCAAAGTTAGTCACAGAGTTCCACAAGGATCTGTGCTAGGACCAATCCTGTTCAACTTATATATGCTTCCTTTAGGCAAAATTATCAGGAAACCCTCACATTCAATGTTATGCCTATGATACCTAATTATATATATATATCAGTTAAGCTTGAAGAAACAAATCAATTAGCCAGGACCAGGAGAAGGCCTCATATTTCTCCTGAATTACATTATCTGCGTTTTCTCCCATCAAAATCCAGAATAGAATTTAAAATCCTTCAACTCACATACAAAGCTCTTAATGGTCAGGCACCATCTTATCTTAAAGAGCTCATAGTACTTTACTACCCCACCAGAGCACT
>JAPMOB010223145.1:0-18235 GCA_029875015.1 Lepomis gibbosus | reverse complement strand
AGGAAAAAAGTCTCAGCTGTGTTGGGGGCCCTGTCAAGATTCTTTTCATGGGGCCCAAAATCCTTAGCAGCGCCCCAGCACTCACCTGCTATTCTTCAGCCCTCATTTTGTCCTGTAGCAACCAACCTGCAGCAACCAACCTGCACCGTGGTCTGTTAGGCTAAAACCATCTGGCTCAGCTCCAGCTCCTGAGTCAGCCCTAGTTCCTGGGTTGATTAGACGTCCAGTTCCCTGGCATCTTTTTTGTTAATTTTTGCCTTAGAAACAGAGAGCACCCAGACAGCTAGCCCCCGGCTTACTAGCAACCTGGTTTCTAGTCCCTTTCCATATGTTCCAGCTGGATCCACTTTCAGTAAAACATATTCATGGACGTTCTGTTTATTTGGGATCATTGGATTGTTTGTTTCTTGGAAATAAACATTAACTCTACCTGCTCTGCCTAGTGTCCTGCACTTTGGGTCCTAATCCCTTGTTAACCTTGTCTGCGCTTAACTAAACCATAGCAATATCATTCATTTCCCACCTGTATTGCTTTCCTTATTCAAGAAGTTCCCTTCCATAATCCATCTTTTGGCACTTCCATGGCTCAGAATAGATGCATAATCAGTCATTAGAGGCAAATCTCTTTCAGCATTCTTGCTTTCTATATTTTATGTTTGCTAAAAACAAATATCATCATACGTACATACGTATATCATACGTACATTATGTCATGTTATAGATGCCAGCACGTTGTAGGCTATGGATTCTGTTTGCATCTACCTAAGATCAGAACACAATGCGAGCCAGTCTCCAGATGTGGTGAGGCAGATCTGATTCAAACAAATTTGATTCAAATGCACCTGATTCAAACACACTCTTACACCTTACATTAATGTGCATTTTTTTACATTAATGTGCATTTTTTTATCTGGATAGTGTGTCCAGATATAAATCATATTTTAATACTAGGTGAAATGGGATGAAAGAATTAAAGTCCAACTGAAATCACATTTAATTATCAATTTTTGTAGTCAAAAATAATGTCATCATATTTTCTAAAATCTATTTTTAATAGTTTATTATTATCAAACACTTTGGGGAAATAGCAGAAATACTAATTTTCCTCTCAGCGAGCTGGAGGGCGTGTCGGTGTTTGATAGCTGGCATGCTGCCAGAGTGCCGGTGTTACATCATAGAGAACACTAAGTAAACCATCATGCTCTGTTGTCTGCATGTCATGGGCAGACAGTGGTATTAAAGATGAAGGACCAGAACAGCTTCTAACTGTATGTGAAAGTATGTATATGCTTTGCCTATCAGAGTGCTGATGTTACTGTTTTATTTATCTACATAGGCCTATACTGGAAGGGTATTCTATCGAATTATTGAAAAACTAGGGGGCACCAAAAAAATATAAATTTCTCCCTTTTGGTTTCTGATTTTATTCTCAAAGAAGAACACAGGATAAGTGATTTACATAGCAGATATGTATGCTGTAGCAGACAAAATAGAGCTTGAGCCAGGGATGCGCTACCCATTAACTAACAGCAGCATCGATTCTTGTTGATCCTTATTGATTTTTATGGTGTTACAGTGTCAACATGGACAGAAAAACAGACATTAACTTTCCTTCCTTTTTGAGGTCATCTGAATTTATTTATGGTGACAGTGGCAGAAAAAGACAGAAGTGAAGGAGGATGTCACTGAGACAAATTGCACCATGAAGTGGGTCAACTCTCATGGGCATGCTCAGAATGGATGATGGTGACACAACTGAGCTGCCATTTGACAGCTGAAATCTATGTTCTGTCTGTCAGTAAAAACATTTAAAAAATAAGGTGACAAATTGGTTCTCACACAGTTGGTAATTAAAAACCTGAAATAATTGTGTGTGTGTGTGTGTGTTGCCATGAGTTTGGGCATATCTGTACGTGGTTGAGTGTGTGTGTGTGTGAATGATTTTAAGTAAGGGGCCGGTGTTCTGAGCCTGTCTAAACAATGTGACACCCTGCACAATCCCCAATTACTAGAATGAGTTTTTGATACACACATTCAAAAACAAACAAACACTTCAATGAGCACAGAAAGAAAATCCTTCTCTGTAAAGTAGGTCAGGGATTTGCAAATCTGATGAATAATGAGGACATTGTCATATACCAAACAGATAAAGGTGGGACCGTTGTGGTCCAGGATAAAACCTATAACAAGAAAGTGAAAGACAATTAAGTGACATGCCTGTATGCCTCTACAAGTTTGGCAACAAAATCAAGACTTTCTTGAAACAGGCCTTACGATTGGGACTAATGAAGAGGAATATAAATACATGTGCGCTGGACCACGTCTACACCAATATTCCTGGCAGCAACAAAGCTCTCCCCCATCCCCATTTTGGTTTATCAGACCATATTTCTCAGCGTCTTCAGCCCGATTACACTCAGCTGATTAAAAGGGTCAAGCCAACAATTAAAACAGTCAAAGTGTGGCCAGATGAGCTACAGCAGCTCTGCACGATTGTTTTGGGAGCGCAGATTAGAGTATGTCCGGAGAGGCCGCCACCCAGGAGAGCCACATCAACTTTGAGGAATATACATCATCAGTGACATCATAAATCAGCAAATGTGTTGACAATGTGGTGATCACTAAAATGATAAAATAATTCCCTGGCCAGAAGGATGGAGAGGTGAGGGCTCTATCTAGAGCCAAAAAAGCTGCTTTTCAGTCGGGTGATAAAGATGGTTACACCGCCAGAGCGAGACTGAAAGCTGGCATTAAGGAGGTGAAGCAGAGACATTCGCAGACACCAGAGAGAGACCTCAACACCAGCAACACCCAAGATATGTGGCAGGCCATCGAAAACATCACAGGCTACAAAAGCAGGAGCTCCCTCATCATGTGTGAGGCCACATTACCAGATGACCTAAACACCTTTTATGCTCGCTTTGATCTCCTTAACAAGAAGTCAGCTATAAAGTTTCATCCACCTCCAGAGGACTGGCCACTGTCAGTATCCACAGGAGATGTGAGGACCCTGCTGAGAGTGAATAGGAGTAAATCATCTGTGCCTGATAACATTCCTGGCCGTGCACTAAAAACCTGTGACAATCAGCTAGTTGATGTTGTTACTGACATTTTCAACATCTCACTGTCTCATGAGAGGGTTCCCGCCTGCTTCAAGACAGCATCGTTCCTGTACCTAAAAAGTCTGCAGTGTCCAGTCTGAACAACTACCGCCCCGTGGCTCTCACCACCATTCTGATGAAGTGCTTTAATGAACTGGTTCTTCAGCACTTAAAAAACAACATCCCAGCCAGTCTGGACCCTCACCAGTTTGCTTTCAGAACCAACAGATCCACCGAGGATGCCATCTCCCCTGCCGTCCACTCAACCCTCACACACAATGTGACAAACAACACCTAGATCAAAATGCTGTTTGTGGATTTCAGCTCAGCATCCAACACAGTTTCCCCCATGAAAATTATCAGCAAACCCAGCACTCTGGGTTTAAATACAACACTCTGCAAATGGATATTGGACTTCCTCACAAACAGACCCCAGTCAATTCACATTGGTGGACACACCTCCTCCATTCTAGTGCTCAACACCAGAGCCCCCTGGGCTGTGTGCTCATCCCCCTCCTGTTCACGCTGTACACCTACAACTGCATCCCCGACATGGAATCAGCATCACAGAGAACCTGACATGGTCGTCTCACATCTCCACGCTGCAGAGCAGCTTTCCCCCCCAACCTATCAGACTCTTAAACTCTAATTCATCCTCAGCACTGCTCCATTGATTATAGTTTTTCATAATTGATTCTTCATTAATGTATATTGTCTGCTATGTAGCAGAAGGGAGTTCACTTTCACTCTATAACTTGTTATATTGTGACGATAAACCTACCTACCTTAATGACCTGTGTACTATAGACGTCTCTGCCCTCTACCCCAGTAAATCTCACAAAGACGGTCTAGAAGCTATGAACTATTCTTTCAACCAAAGAACTAATGCACCCTTCTAATGAGTTTTCTTAGATTTCCCAATTAAGTATTGTCAAAGAATTCTTTTATGTTTCAAGATCAATACTATCATCAACGTGGGGCTCAGCTATGGACCAGTGTCTCAGAAGTATTCCAATTTATTTATTAATCACTGTTCAAAGTTGGCTAAAAGTTATTTATTACAAATATTACATTTTTTTTAAATTTGGAGTGGTATTGCTTAAGACTTAAAAGAGCCTAAGCCAGTTAGTCAAATTGGAGTGCATTTCTAGTTTTTCTTTTTTATTAACTACAATAAGGATCCAGCACCCAGTCTTCAAGTATAATTGTGAGTTGTGTTGTGTCTTATTTTTTAAAAATGTATTAAAGTTAATAGATTGGTTTTGAATCAGAAAGTATCATCGAATTAGTAATAGTATTAGTAATTAGAATCTTCCTGCCACCTTAACACCACTGGCAGTTTTGACAGCATTTCTCAACTTTACCTAGATGGAATTTTACTTAAATTTCAGGATGTGCAAAGTAAACTATCTAAGATTAATTATCAGATTAATTCCATGGGAATCCAAACATATTCGGCTAATTTAACCAAGTAGGTGTAGTAATATTTACCACAGCTTGTTTTTAAAACTAAAACTCTATAAACCTGCACTTTTCTAGCTATAACGTTTCTAAGAGCTAAACAGTCATCAGACAACACAGGGAGATTCATCGAGATAGATTAAATCCCCCTAACCCTAATTGCCTGGAGACTTACCCTAATTCTAAACCTAACCTGACTAAACCTATCACTACCCTAACCTTGACCTTAGCCAAAACTTCACCCTAACCAAATCTTCACCCTAAAATGTGATGATTATGGGGACTTGCATTTTGTCCCATAGGGAAGGCGATTGCCCATAATGTGACTGTATGAGATGTCCCCACAACATGAGAAATACATGCTCACACTCACACAACCATCTCTACAACTCTTCTTTGTCTTTGTTGTCATGCTTCATTCACACTGCAGTCATTAATAATACAAGACAAGCGTCATTGCAGACATAAGAGAAGAGGTGGAGCTCTCAGACAGTTAGAGAGGTATGAGGGACTGCAACAAAGCCATTTAAAAGCATTTGTCACATCTTAGTCATTTATAAATGTCTCAAGTTCTTCCCCATTTTTATGCTTTTTGTCTTTGAACAGAAGGAAGTATCTCAAGGATGGTGAAAAGTAGATTATATGTGTGGGCACACTACCATCAAAAACACGACGTGTGTGTGTCAGTGATAGCACATCCAAGTAAAAAGGACTACTGACCAAAACATCCCAAACTGTGTTAGATACGACACACAGCAGAGTCAATAGGATTAAAGGAAAGTGAAAGAATCATTATTTTTTCATGGTGACTGAAAGTTGTAGGTCTCTGGTAATACTACCCTGGGCTGCAGAAACGACATTGAGATGCTGTCTGAATAGCAATTACAGCATGTGGCTGATTTCACAGCCTCAGTCTTTCAAGCAGAACATTTTTTTGCGTGTGTGAAATCTACAGTAAAAAACTGATTTGTCCGTTGATTGCTGTAGTGCTACTGCCTAGGATTTAAGTTGAATGCTCAGGATAATCTCATCATTAATTCATATTTCTAATTAATTCATTGTGCCCTTTAAATAATGTAGGATCTATTTTTTGATAGTTTTCAGAGAGACTGCTGAATTATTAATACCAGCATCCATCACCCGGTTTAATAGAGCACTGCTGCCTCAGTAAATCCTGCTACACCTCGTCCTTCCTCTCGGTCTTCATGATAAACAGACCAGGAACCTGTGTTTTTTCACACCCTCATCTACTACATTATCTGTATCTGTATCCATTCCTTATACTGCAACCAGTATGGCATGCTATGGCATGCCATGTCCTAATCTTTCAGAGAAAGGAACAGCGCATATCCCTCTGAACAGAACACACTCACAATCACACAGTCCTGGCCCACACAGCTTCTCTGATATAAGTCAGTGTCGCTGTCTGTCACTGGTACTTGATGTACGACTTCCAGTCAGTCACAGCATTACAGTTTATCCAGACTGTCACTATCAAAAAACGGAATATGGAATGACAATGATGTAGTAGTGCAGATGGATACAATCATGATGGGAAAAGCTACACACTAAACCACATAACAAATTGCTGACTTAAAATGTATGTAGATTTTTGTGGGTGATGCTGGACCACAGTGCTTTATATGCAGACAGGAAGCTCAGAGGATGTGTAAGCTATGTGTGAAACCTCTGAGCCATCTCGTCAGATGAGTTACTCAAACCGGAGATGAAACTGTTGCTATTGACAGGCAACAGTCAGTAGAGAACAATAGTTAGCAGCAAAACACGTTGAGCTGGAGCAGCATTTTATGGTTCTGTGCTGTGTGTCTGAATCCCTGAGGGGGCAACACCAAGGTAAGAACAATGAAGAACTGCGGCCATACATCTTCTTTACTGTCAGAAAGTAGTGGAAGAGAAATAGATAATATCTTTAGGGTTTTTTTAGGTTAGGAAAAGGAATTCAGCATGCTGTTTTTCAGCAGTAAGATCCTTCCCATGCCATACAATGAAAATGTTCTTGTCATTGAATCACAGCAAAGTAAAACATTTATGTAACATGTTGAAAACACTAAAAGAAAGAATTACTCACAACATAAACTCTTATGTAATTGCAACTGTTGCCAAAAAGCTGCCTGCGAAGCTGGAAGCAAGTGTTTATTGGTTTGAAGGTCAAACTGAGTGCACAGTGACTACGCTTATTGATTGTGTCATTCCTGTGTCAGATCAATGAGAACTATTCCAGAAAGGAATGGTAAGGTTTCACATCAGCTGTTGATGATTATCACAGTGCAGAAACACGTAAACATGGTGGAGTGACATCTTTTTTACACGTCAGACTAGGGAGGTTTCACTGTTGACACCACCAAGAAACATTGATCTGTCCCATGGGTGTGTGGCCACCAGGCAGATAATAAATCACTATGCAGATCTATAAACATGACACGTGATTTAAAACTGACTGACACAAGAATGCAGCACAATCAGCGATATTGCAGTAGATAATTAGTAAAGGAAAACTAAATCAATTTTGTTTGTTGTCCGGCAATAGTTAGCTCCAACTGTATTGATTCAGGCCTGCAAAGCTGGATGGCTATTTTACATTACATTGAAGAAGCAACATTAATTACTTTACAGTGTATAATTTGTCTGACTATAAAGACCATATAATGTACCTATAGAGGAAAATGTGTGTGTGCAGTTTAGTATTTTGTGTAACTCATGTCTTTCCCCGACCAAAGATTTCCCCTGTTAGTTCAAGCCATTTGCCAATAGTCATCGCACGCTGATGGTAATATTTTAATTATTGTACACAAAATGGTTTGAGTTCCAGAGGTGTGACAGTGACAGTGTTAATGCTGTGCAACGTTACAAGAAAATGCAAACTAATGGGCCTTTAAAATATACATTTTACAAGTGGCACAAAGCAAGCCGCATGTTAATGGCAAGCGGTTATGATTCTGATTGTGTGGGAACAAACAGCAAGAACATTTTGTTAATTTATTTTTACACAGTAACACAAAAATGATGTGTACATGTAGACCTGATTTATCTTTGTTCTCTGGACGGGGGACTAACGTTTCATTGTTGCTAATGTGCTGGAAGTGACACTGATGTTTGCAAGTGCACTTTACCTGGTCTTTACTTGATCTCATGTGACAATTAAAAGAGTCTTAGCACTTCAGGCCCAATGGTTCTTTGACAATAGTGTTTTTGAAAGCTGTGGGGGTTTTGATTTTGGTTATATGATAGTGTCCATTAAGAAACCTGAGGCTGATAATCTAGAGCGGCACTGAAGTTCATGTTGGTTTCCGATGAAAATACGAGACCTCTGCATATGATATTGACTGCTAACCTAAAAACAATATCTTTCATTCTTATAGCAGTTTGTAAGAGTTTGACGTTTTTTGTTTTACACCTGTCACATTGCAAAATGTGTGAGAAATTACCTTATCAGAATATGAGAATGTTGAAGTTCTTCCCATACTGTAACTCCAGTAGATTTCTGATGAGACTGTTTACAGCACAGATGCTAAATTGGTCTCTTGGGTGAAACCTCCCTTTCAATACAAACATGAGATTGTACATAAAATGACAGATATTGGCTTGAGATACGTGGGAGTAGAAGATGGGTGTTGTGTGCTATCTGTGCTCACAACACCCATTTGTCAGACTGTGACATGAAATAGGACCATCAGAAGAACCATTTAATCGTGGAGGAACATTCTCTCCATCCCCCTTCAATACCGCCACCTACGTATCCTTACGAGAGGGCAGAGATCTTACACAAAGAGCCCATTGTTGTTTATTTACTTCTGTCTTCTGCATCTGAAGGGTAGATAAACCAGTGGCAGTCACACACAGGCCAGTGCATAATGCACTCCATGCAGCAACTGCCGCCTTGTGATGCAGATGTGAAAGGGTATGACATTATATTGGCTGGCCTCGAGTTTTATCTCTTGCACCACATGATTTACCCCCTACTTTTGACCTTTAACAATGCATGCATGTGTGTATACACTTGAAAATTACACGAAAATGCATCTATCCTCAGCACTCTGCAGTACAGTTAATCTAAACAAACACACACAAAATCCATTTGCCTTCTTCAAAAATTCTGAGAGTTATAGGATGCTGTTGTTTGGCCGCTGTCCCGTTCTGTCTCCCTGATTCAGCATGAGTAATATCACACACTGCACACTGGTGATTTCTAGAGTGGCCCTATAAGTTGGAGTCCGTCGCTGAGTCACCACATAGATGAGAGTAATTGTAGCTGACAGCGCTATGGGCGACCGCGGTAGACAGCAACCAACCCATGAATTGATGCTGCTGAAATATGCAGAGTCATCTCTGTTGTGTCAGCACACCATCTCTTAAGGACAGACCAGCAAAAAGCTTGTAATGACAGAGTGGCTTACTCAGACAGCAGGTGCTGGAGCTAGAAGGGACTAAGTAGGCTTTTACTAACCATACAGGTGAGACAAACTCACAATAGCCTACTCTTTCATTAAAACTTCATCTTTTTGTTTGATGTCCCATTTTACAAAAACACACACCAGCCAGTTGGACTGGAGACTCTAAACTCCCTGTAGGCTATCCATCTGTGTTCTCATGTGCGCTCTGCTTGCATGCGAATGTCTATTTGAGTACATGCAGTGCTGTAAGCCATTGATTTAACAGTTGTGACTGTCAGGGACAGAACGATAAAACTGATTGAAGCGCACAGTTTACACACAAGGAGATTTGCAATTAAACAGAATGGATGATCACCCCAATCTGACACTAGAAATTCTGCATGCAACAGGGACACACACACACACACACACATAGCAGCTGAACATCTGGAGGTGGGTTTGAGAGGGGTGAAGCAGAAACGGAAATCAGGATTAAAATCAGAATGCAGAGCAAGCAAAAACACTCTCAGTGTTAATCATAACGTGTACTTGATGTCTGTGTGTTATGTTTGGCTCATGGAGAGGAAGAAAAGGGTGAGTTTGTGTCTGTGTTTTTACTTCTGTGCAATTCTCTCACAGCTCTTGGATTCATGCAATCACGTAAAGCTTCAGATGTTTTAAACACACACATAACCCCACATATCTCTCACACACACTCTCTTTGGCTGAAAGATTTATAGTGTGTGTATGAGTGAGTACATAAAACTGTAAAGACATAAATAACATAACATTTCAAAAATTAAACTAAAAACTAGGACCAAATTTTAGCTATATCCATGATACATTATATACATGATAGTACATGATAATATTCTGTATGGTTAATGGAAGGCTACTGTATATTGTCTTGACAGGGTGCCTCATGAGATGTAAATGCTGCTGCCTTTTCTCTACCCAGACCAACATTTGCACAACCAGGGCCCAGCTGCACTTCAAACTTACTATTGCTACAATTATTAATATCACCGTTATTGCTGCAGTGTAT
This sequence comes from Lepomis gibbosus, assembly GCA_029875015.1. Classification (NCBI taxonomy): domain Eukaryota; kingdom Metazoa; phylum Chordata; class Actinopteri; order Centrarchiformes; family Centrarchidae; genus Lepomis; species Lepomis gibbosus. The sequence continues at coordinate 8,237 of JAPMOB010223145.1, read as the reverse complement.
CTCTTTTTGTCCATCGCTTGCTGTCACTGCAATCAGTCGGATCCAGCAGATGGCCGTATACACTAATAAGACTTTCATTTTCTAATCAACATACGTGAGTGCTTTAGACATTTGTAATTTAAATTGGCCTATCAGCAGGTAGTGTGTCACGGTGCCAAACCTGTCCTGCATGGCCCAAAAAAGCAGAGCGGAGCGCGGTGGCCGCTGCGCCTCTGTGAGCTCTGCTGTGTCCCTTTAAGTACGGCAGGCAGTGCTGTTGGTCCGTGTGGGAGCGCAGGGCGCACGGTGCGGCGCTGCCTCTCCGCAGCGTCAAACAGTGACTTCCTTCACATCGGACAGGCGACAGAGCAGACAGGTCGACCCACCGCCTGCATCACATTCACGCTTTGACCTGAGCAGCTGACTGGAGCGAGTGAAGCGAAGAGGGGGCTGTCTCAGATGGGCTGATGTAGACTTAGGAGAGCCTACAGGGCCATTTACATTACTCCCTCCTTCTCCGACTGTAAGCTGGAAGTGCGCAGCGGTTTATATGCGGTACTGTACAGTTGATTATTGAACAGCACTGAGAGACTACACGAGCTAATTAGATTGATAAAATAACAGTAGCAGTCTGCGGCTGAAAGCACAGTAAAAGAAAGCTGCTTATCAGAGAGCACGCTGCTGTTCATATCTGTCTGAATGACCGCGGAGATGAAGCATCATGCCTGAGCATGAAAGATGACCAACCTCAAGCTGAGTTTCGTCCTGTGAACTGCACCATCAAACCATCTGCTGAAGCCTTCTCTTGACTCGTGGTTAAGGTAGGTGAAGTTACATTTATTACATTTTATCTGATACGTGCACAGAGGTTGGTTGTATTTGTGGTGTTGCAGAAGTCACTAGTCGAGGCACATTGGTATGAGTATTGGTACAGCTGGTTAACACCCCTGAAGTAGATCCACAGACCAATCAGTTTCCTAGTTTTCAGTACGAATAAAAAAGCTGCCACTTGTTAAAGGAAAGCCTAAACAGTATAGCTGCAGGAGGCTTTGTCTATTTAAAGGCCATATGTTTTGATTACACTGAGCCTCAGGCGATAAAAATACCTGAGTGAAGAAGAGAGGTAGCGCCTTAATCGGCCTTGTCTTGTTTTTATTCACTACACTGTAAAATCTAGTGTATTCCTCTATTAATTTGACTCCTACAGTAATTATTGGCTAATCCAGTTCAGAGGTTCATTTTAATATTTTTTCTGTAATATCTGCACCTGTGGTGTTTGTATGCTGTTGTGTGGCAGACTGTAAGGTGTCCCTGCTCTCTACCCAGTACATTATCATGCTCAGTGGGCAGCAAAGATGCATTAGTCTCTAACCAGGTTCATGGTTGGTGGCTCACAGACTGAATTATTTTCCCCGAAGTGTGAAGTGTGAAGTTGGTGGACTTTAATTAGAGCACTCCTGCTAATTTTTAACCAGAGCTGCAAATCAGACTAATAAACAGGCAGAAGCTAACCTGCATATCCTCCCCTCATTTCCTTCCTTAGTTTAACTACTTTATACATTTTCAACTCTAACATGTACAGAACCTGTTCTCTGAGTTCATCCATGTATTACTGTTTTAGACCAAGAGTCCAGCTACTCTGTCTCACATAGTGTTTATCTGTTTGGCACCTAATTTCAATATGTTACTATGGTCTCTGAGATATTATATTATATTTCACAATTTTCTTTCCATTTTATAGGGTAATCAATGAATCAAGAACATAATATGCAGAATAATAATGAAAATCATCTTTACACTTTTTATCCCCACTTGTGCAAGTGTATTACTTGCAAGAGAACTCCTTATGATTTTAATGAAATTGTGCAAATTAAGCAGCCTCCTCTCCCCCTCTTTGTTTCTGATGACCTGGGTGTACTGTAGATCATTGTATTGAACTAACTGCTAAGTGAGAAAGTGTCAAAGTAGAGGAAGAAGAACATAATGCTTGTTAAGATTGATCACCATGCTGTTAAAATCAATTGATGAATGGCACTAATTGCTCATGCTGCTGCTGCTGGGTCAGCACTTGGAATGACAGTAAATAAAAAGCAGAGCATGACAGACCTCGAGTTATGGCAGCGGGAGCACTCGTTTCATAGCTCTGGAATCTAGACCAAGCAGAACTGATCAATACCATGAACGTCACTGTAAAATAGAAAATTAAAGCTCCCCTTCCCTGTAATTCTTTTTTAACCCTCTGGTAATGGCAGTGTCTACCATACTATATCATAATGTGCTTTCAGCTGCACATGGCAGGAATCTGTGGACACTTATTTAGAAAGTAAAATCACATACATTTTATTGTTGCTAACATGAGTTGTGCTGTCCCAAGTGAGGAGATATCACAGAACTATAGCAACAACTGAAATTGATCTTTGTGGACTCGAGAACAGGAGGTGCTGTTCCCACTGCTGCTGCTGATTTGCTGAATAATCAGAGTCAAAATCGCAGCAGTTTGTCCCTCTGGAATTTAAGTGGAGCATCGGCCGTCAGCCTTTTGCCGATTGCACCGTGAAGACTGAATCCTGAAAGACAGAAATGCTTTGTGTAAATTGGATGTTGAATTTCAGAGGAGCTTTCCGCACACACATTTGGCTGTGGCTGCAGAGGACAACTTCAAAGTTGCTCGGATTTGAAGGCCTTTGTGTAGAGACGGGGTAGCCGCAGCGAAGGCTTTGAATTCCTCCAGAGATTATCTCTTCATCCTCTTGGTGACCTCTTAGGGACGTGCCATGGATCATATCCAGTGGCCGCAGGCTTTGAAGATCGCCAGAGGAACGGACAGGAATTACAGTACAAGCATGCTTGCACTAGCCATTACAGTGAAATAACAGTGGTACAATGCGAGCTATGTGTAGGTTGGGTGGTGTACTTGCTCCTGAAACATCACCATCAAGAAAGACTGTCAAGATCTTCATTAGTCAGAAATAGCTTGGCATAAAATACTTCTTCGCCAAAGACGTGCTGAACATTTCAGATTGTTTCTAGTATCTGACGTTCAAAAGCAGAATAGTAGTTTCACACTTCTTCTCCCTTTTATTGGGGTGAATACACAACACAAAGAGAATGTGTTAATTTATTATATTTTGGAATAGCTTATTTCCCCTTGCCTTGAAATAAAATATATTAGAAAGAAGATCATGTTTAAAACCGTGTTCTGGTTACACAGATCCAAGGAGTGGGTCAGCCTCGCTGCATGCACATCTCAGCCAGATTTTCAGCTTATAGGAGGATTATTCACAGTACCAGACCTCTTCCGTAAGACGTATCCAGATAATCACTGCCTAGACAGGTGGCAGGTAGACATCAGACATAGCTGGGAAAACCCAAAACCTAAACATTGACTTTATTGGTTTTATTGACAGACTCAGACTGAAGTGGGACCAAATAAAACCAATAATCTTGAAAAGAAATTTCAGACAACACAGCCAATAAAATATATTGTGTTAAAGTCCATCTAGTGTGTAAACCAAGTGTCAGGTATTAAGTTTTAGTCGTACTGTACTTTCCTTCCTAATGGGCAGTATGTAAAGAACACTTTTCAGACTTCAAGGAATGAAGGAAAGCTAAATAGCTAATTATATTTTTGACCTGCTGTTCAGGCTTTACTCTCAGACAGAGACAGGTACGCTGCTGAGGGTATGGATGTTTTTTAATCCAACAAAGGCTAATATGAGGGAGAGATGTTGTGTGTGCGAGTGCATATGTGTGTGTGTGTGTGCATGTGTGTATCTGTTAGAGTCAGAGTGTTTGCGTGTTTGCATCTTGTCCATTTCCGAACATGCTAGGGTGCAAATGCAAGTGTGTTTTCCATCATTTTTATATCAACATTGGTTGAGAAAACAATAATTGATATGGTGCATCAAAATATCTGTTGCTGACTAATGTTATAAATCAGTGCAGGCCTTTAGAAACCAAAAATAGTCCCTGCATAAACTGAATCAACTGGAAACTAGTAATGAAAAGCCAAATTGAATTTAATTGAAACATTATCTAGAACGCAAACTGCATTTTATTTTTTATGCATATTACTCTTGAGGTAATAATGCAAACATAAATGCAAGTTATATTTTGAGTTTTCTCTAGCCTGAATCTTGATAGCTTGGCTAGATATATTCTATATTCCCCCCCAATAAGAACTACTGTTAACCACCTCGTTTGTAATGCATAATTTCTGTACTCAAATATTAGCATGTTTATTTTTAAAAATATATCATTTAAAGTTTTAGAAAAACCTCTCTTTTCCTACAAGACTTTGTCCCCAAATGTGGATTATCACAATATTTACCGCTTATCAGGAGGTCAGTCGGGGACTCAGATGCAGCATCAAATCTGGCTCCCCTCTGTCTGACCCAGAGTTTCTGTTTGCCTTCTGTACCGTCAGACTGTCTCACACTGACTGACTTGAACGTCCAACACTTACCGCTCAGGGGACATAGAAGGCTTGACATCGTGTGTGTCAGCGAGAATGAAGAGAGGGGAAGACAGTGCGAGAGCAATTGAGGAAATGAAAAAAGATGAGGAGCAGACGATAAGGAGAAAACAGTGAATATAATAGCCACATTCTCAGTGGTCCATGGCCGACCTTGAGACGGTGCCAGTCGCTGAGATTAGCACATCACCACTGTAATAGCTCACCTCGAGTAGCAGACCTCCTTGTCCTTTCTTCAACTTGATCCCTGCTTCACAAAAAGGCCTTTGTTGGTGTCAAACTGCTGGGCTCTGTTTTCTGAACCTGCTGCACCAACAGAGCAACAGTCGAGCCTTTAAATAGAGAAATTTAGTTTACCAACTCCACTTTTAGGAAACTGGAGGACACAAATGGTCTGATTGCTGCCTGTGTGCTAGTTTGGGAGGCATTTATCTTTGGGTCATGCTGGACCTCAAACTAAAGCACCATTTATACGCCTAAATAAATTCCCACAATAAAGCTGAAAGTATGCTAATAGGTGAAAGAAAACTGAATACTGTAGGAATAAAGATAAAAAGTCATGATTTGTTTCCTCTGATTTTAAGGATGTTGACAGCAAACATATAAAAAAGTCTTTTTTAAGCTCTATTAGGTCGATAAAGTAGACATTAGTTCCATATTAGTGAGCAGTCCTGTGGTGTTTTCTCAGCTTCGAGAACATCACTTCAAGCTGTGTTAGTTGGTCTGTGAAAACACATCCATCATCATCCAGACTGCACGGTGAAGAATTAGACAGGCTTTTTTCTTTAAAGAGGATGTCAAGAGATTTTGATAAGCCCTGTCCTAACAATACTGCAATACAGCAGCAGGAGCCCCTGTGTGAGACACAATCGGAAAGAGTTGAGCCCCCTCTGGGTCTGTCAGCCTGTGCAGTCAGTGTCAGCCGCGGCTTCAGATCTTCCTTATAGCGTGCTGGGCCCTAATTGAGCTCTCACACTTGCTTGAGAAATTTGTCAGGTTGCTGTGAAATGAACTACTTGGCCAAATCAAGATGTGTATCCCTTGATTCCTCCCCAAACCACCCCTCTTTGGCTGTGATTATCATGGAGTTGCAGGATACTCAAGCTTTTAAACGGATAAACTACTTTTGCTTATTTCCTGTTGGGAATATGCCATTAAAGGGTAAATAGTAGCAAATTCTCATGATAGTTTTGTGCTTAGTAATTGCATCTACTGGGATTTCATCTGAAAGATGTGCAACAGTAACCAAGCTTCGCCTATTTATACACACTTAAAGTAAGGGCTTATTATTTTTACACTCGGCCTTACATGTTGTTCCATTAATTTCCTGCAGCAAGCAGGATGAGCGCCTAAGCCTATCCCCCTTATCAGCTCCTTTTCTGAATCTGGCAGTAAGCAGAGCGCACATATGAGCTCCTCTGTAGCGCTAATATTCTCCATCTGTCAGTGGAGCCGCCCAGGTTGGCCGTGATGTTAGGAACTATCACATGCAGTAAATGAAGCACGCCTGGTCAGCCACGAGCCCATTGCCACGCCTTGTCAACCCTCATCACCGCCGCTCTCTCTGTGACTGTGCAGATGTCTTTCCCAGGTTGCTTGAGGGTGAGATGACTCAGCTCGAGCTCCTGCTCAGTGCTTCACTGACTCCCGGGTTCAACCCTCTCTTCAGTCAACCGCGGCAACTTAAACACGCTGAACCGTCGAGGTCCAAACACAGTCTACATTATTTGCTGTTTTAAACTCTCGACCTTTTTTTTTGTCTGACTACAGCACTGTTAGATGGGCTCAAGCATCCGATCACAAGATGGGACGGCTTCATGGAATTCAGTCTCATTAAGATTAAGATTTCCTCTCCAAGAGAAACATGAAAGCAAGAAACATTCACTTGATTTGTTCGATAATGTTTCACCACAAAGAAATCCAGAGAGGCTATGTGGATTTGTAAAAGACATCCTGGGGTCGTTGATGATTAAACCTTTTCTGTTAAATTTGCATTCATTTCATTCAGAAGAAGCTGAACATTTCAGTCATTTGTTTATTACTTGCAGCTGTTTATTTCTGCTTTTCTGCTTATTTGTTTGTGATGCTAAGGTTTTACAACTGACTGGTTGCTGGAAGGTTCCTATTAATTGTGATAATAACTATACTAAAGATCAATCAGCAGTGGAGATAAACATTTTGAGTTTTGTGGATTCTTTTCTAACTGAAGCTTAAACGGCCAACTCACCCAATTCACAAAAATACTGTGATCTGCTCTATCCATGCAGATAGTTTTTGAGATATCTGGCTCCACTCGAATATAATAGAGGTGTAGGGAAATTTCTTTTTGGCACTCAACAATATTGAAAAAGTCAGCATGTCGTTCCATAAATAATGTCCCAGTTACTCAGAAAAATCCACAGAGCTCACAGAGAAATGTTTTTTGAAACTACTTTCCACTGAAGAAAGAGTCCATTTGAGTTTCAGAGGCAGAAATTCAAAACCTGGGCATAAAATCAAAACTATCTGGATGGCAATATGCCACTAGAGGAAACAATATGTTTTTGGGACAGAAGTGCAAGTATTCTTTTACGAAAACAATTGAGCACCTCACTGTCATCTGGCTCAGTTATTTCAGAGGTTTCTGTATCTCTCCCTCACACACACACACACACACACACACACACACACACACACACACACACACACACCGAGTACACTGAGTGTGTAAACATTCACACACGCAGCCCTCTTCTTTCTTCCACTGCTTCAGAGATGTTGTCCATGTTGCATCAGAGCAACAGTGAAACACAACTGCATGCACGTCATATTTTATTCATTGCAGGAGAGGCTGCATCACTGAGCTTCTCTTCTTTGTGCGAGCCCAAAGCAGGCAGCTGTCAGAAAGCCTGAATCCCCAGATACTTTGCCCATTTCTGCTTCTACACACACACACACACACACACACACACACACACACACACACACACACGTAGGCACATTCATTGCATACCAAAGTGCTCCACTGTGTACACATATACAAGCTTTCCATCATTGCAGAAGTGACACTCTCTCAATTTCTTTTTGATTTTAGGTATATGTGGTGTCATGATGACAACAGTTTTGTATGGCTAGAGTCACAAAAACAATACAATAACAGTAGAAAGTATTAGAGACCAAAGTATTTCTCTTGAACCCTGCACCCTGTGAGTGCATTATCAACAATTGTATTCACCACGGCTACTGATACTAGATTTGTTTCACTTTTTGTCCAAATCTGACACGTCCATATAAGAAACAAACATATATAAAAAAAAAACATAAGCTAAAATAACAGCAAGTTTTAAACAAAGGTATAAGTGAGTCAAGTGAGAATATAAAGGGAATGAATAAAATGTTATTGATTTATATAAATACATAAAAGAAAATAAGTATCCAAATAGCATACCCTTATATATTCTTAAATACATATAAAGAACGCATACCTAGACACATACACATTAAGAGCCCATCATTATAACATCATTTGTAGAATCAGGCTTTACTGTCATTGCTTCAAGATTTGGCTTAAACATACATTAAAGTCACTCATTTTTGTCCAGATTTAAAGAGGTCATTATGCTTTTTTCGCTTTCCTTTATTGTGTTATATATTGTTTTTGTTTATATAATAGGTTTGCCAAGTGGAAAATCCCAAAGGGAGTTACCATCTCCCACAGAAAACACTGGTTCCCCTTCGAGGGGAACTCGAACTGCGTCGGTGACGACACTATGGGAACGCCTTTAGGCGAGGCAGGGCTGAATGT
>JAPMOB010223144.1:0-10498 GCA_029875015.1 Lepomis gibbosus | reverse complement strand
GGGTCTACGTGCGTCCCTACGCCGTAGGCTAAGCACGTAGCCATGCATTTATACTTGTGCGTAGGTGTGTCCGTCATTCTAAGATTACACCCCCAGACGCTAGTCGGCAGCAGCGCTGCAGCGTCCACCGTGTTGACTTTTGCCAGCCGAGCAGGCTAACTTCCGGTTTAGCGCTCCGATAACGTAAATGGGGGTAAAATGGTAAACGTGCGGCTGGTGTAGCCTTTTCAAATGTTACCGACCTAATGGATCACATTCTGATAGCGAAACGAGTCATTTCACTCGGGTGGCTACGGTCAAATATGTTGATTCACTGTGTTACAGCCGCCGTTTTGACCGCTAGTAAAAGTTACTTCAAAGCGCGGGGTACTTCTGCTCGGCTCTGAGGCGTTGCGAGGCCACCCAGCCGACCAATCACAGAGCTTACGGTCCGCGTCGACTCGACGAGTAGTTACATTTTTGAGGAGGTGCGCGTCAGGCGACGGCGTAGCCTCTGCGTAGCCCTGTAGCCTACGGCGTCGATTCGACGCAGAATTATAAATTACACTTTACTCCTTGCACAGACTGGCTGCCTTTTTATACTACGTCACTGATCTTCCTACTTTGCTGTCGTTGTACGGCCACTAGAGGTCGCTGGCACAAATTATCTAGATCAGTGGTTCTCCACTGGTGAAATCTACTACAGACACTGGATGGACTGTAACTGTAAATGGAGGGTGGACTCTGGGTGGACACTGTAAATATTTTGCACTGTTTAATCCAGTAGGTGGCGGTAATGTCATCGTACATATGAAACGCCAAAGAAGAATAAGAATTTTAAAAAGGCAACGTTGAGCTAGATAGCTAGCGTTGATCCCATCACGTGAGTAGGATGGAGGTGTGTGTCGGACTGCCAGAAAGGTAAAAAACCCCTGACCGAGATGTTGTTTTTCTGGTGAGGATAAGCTCTCATCATCTGTATTTACAAATAATCAGCTGCTGAGACCTAAGATTTTAATTGCAGAATGTTTAGTAGATTCAGGTCCTAGCGATGTGATTAAGACAGCTAAACCAACTTTTATCATGTGTGTAGATAAATAGAAGGACGTCACCATTTTACTTTCCTCCATCTTTTGTTTTTTCCACACACCCAAAAATATTTCCCTCTGTGTTTAAGAGCCTCCAAGACCTCCTGCTTCTTTGCCTTTCTTTGCTCTCCCACCCTCTGCTCTCCTCCCCCTCCCCTCTCCTGCAGCACAGAGCAGGTTGGCGGTAAGCAAGGTAAGAGTCTAACTGTGTTGGACATTTACTGTAATGATTAATGTCAGCTGGGCTCCCAGCGACAGTGTTACTGCTCCACCTTGTTTCCATCAGGACACAGTGGCTGGAGAGGGACTGGGGAAGAAGCCATAATCAGCCACCAGATGAGGTTAGGTGAGTGCGGGCGAGGCTGCAGGGAGGAAGCCTGGGCTGCGGTTAATGAGAGCTGACGCAGCCGACAAACGGCCCGTCTCCAAACGGAATAATGAAGTTTAAATTTGTGTGAAAACAGAGCCAGCGTTGGTAAAGATCTCCCCGCTGACTCTGTGGTGAGGATCCGAGCCCTGCAGCCCGGCTGATAGCCTTTAGCTTTCACACATTTAAGCGTGTTTATGTTTGTGTGTGTGTGTGTGTGTGACTGTGTGCTTGTGTCAAAAAGGCCTTTTCAGAATTATTCAAAAAAGCTAATCCCTGTTTAAATTGTCAGTGTGCCTCTGCAGTCACACTGCTGTGTGTTTTTTCTTCTGTCCTTGTGGGGACCAGGCTGAACTGTTAGACCTTCACACTTTCTCTATGACATAACATTTCAGACAGTCCTCGAGGTTTTATTTGTGTCATTATGACTAAAAGCCTCATCACACAAGATAAGGCACAATGTTTTTTACATCTGCATGTCTTAACAACATATTTGGTTTTAAACGCTTGGTGGCAGGGGCAGGTGGAGAACTACTAGGCAGTGAGCAAACCTGATGGAAATATGACTGTTTCATGTAGGAGTGTGAGGAAGGTTGCAGCCTCGTCATCGCTCCACACATCTGATGTTTTCAGCTCTTCACAGGAAGTTTGTGTTTATGGTTTATTGTCTGTACTTGTAGTTTGTACTCGTTCTAGTTTTCCAACCGCTCAAAGCGCTTTTACACTACGTCACATTCACACACTGATGAAACAGCCATCTGGAGCAATTTGGGGTTCAGTATCTTGCCAGGCGGGGGCGGAGCTAGAGTACAGTGCACAGTGGGGGCAGGGCTTCATCACGGGTCCACCTTCTACCAAGTCATTTAACCAAGTTAACATGGACCCGGACTCTCTCCGAAAGTCCACCAATCCTCACATCAGAAGTGTCTTTCCGCCCCTCTCTGGAAAGAATACGCAGCCATTTTCAAAATATATATCAACAATAAACACAGTTATAACTACATTGCTTACTTAATCATAGTCAGAAGCATAAAGTGTCTGCTTAGAATATAGTGTTTTCTGTTGGTGGTTGTCGTTCTTGTGGTGGTTTATCATTGAAACCAGGAGTGAAGGAATTTTTTCATTTGATAAAAACGGCTGCACTGTTACTTTTGTTTGCATTGGTTACCTGCATGTAATTCTCTTGTCCTGCCCACAAGTCACTGACAAAATTGGTTGGCCGTGGTTGGCGAGGCCGTGGTCGGCCACCTCCATCCACGCTACCTCTGCTTATGGAGCCAGGGATTGAACCGCTGATCTTAAGATTAGTCTGTTTCCACTGCATTTAGTTTTGAGAAGCTAAAGGCTGAGGCCAATGAAGGTGCATCGTGTTTATCTTCTGAATCATGTCACCAGTTTAAAAGCAATTATAAGCATAAAATTAGATTAAAAAGTAATTTAGTGCCAATATGTAACGATGTAAAGTTTTTTTTAAAAACTGTTTCAAATAATACATTTCTCTATTGACAGGCTAAGCTCCTCCCCACTCAGTGGACCTCCATGGGAACTTATTTCAGAAAAAATATTTTGGTTTGGTAATAGCTGCAATTATGAAATCCTGGAGGGGCTGATTCATATATGGAAATGCATCACTGTGTTCCAGCTGAGCAGAGTCCATTTCAAACCAGTGAGAGAAGCACAAACCAAAACACAGATCCAGAGCTCTCTAAGTAGAAACAACCAAACTGTTCGAACTTTGGCTGAACATTTTATGTTCAGAAGAATAGGGCTTCGGGGCCTTTAAAGAGGGCCCGGGGTCCTCCAGGACACCAAACACAACATTGGAGGTATAATTGCACAAATCAAGACTGGAGTTTGGTTGGGCACATCCCAGCTTGTGAGTAGTGTGTATGCAAAAATCACTTGTAACGGTATGTATGTAATGTCTGTGACTAAAGGGACACTCGGTCTCTGCCTGTCACTATAGCAACAAGTGTATGTATGTGTGTGTATAGTAATTATGAAACAGCCTAGAGAGAGGGAGGGCAGAGGTGCTCGGAGAGGCAGACAGGATTAAAAAAAGGAGAGAGACACAGCAGCCACGGAAAGAGAATATTTAAACGGCCTTCCTTCTTCACATCTTCTGCCTCATTAATTCTCAGTCCGCCTGTTCTGTCTGTCCATCTGTCTGCAGCGTCCTCTGTGTTCTGCACGGGGTGATGTGCCAATCTCAGAGCCAATCAAAAGCCGGAAGTGCAAATGTGCAGAAAATGAAGACGTGAAAAACACAATGTAAACACAGACAGATATGAAGGTGTGTTTGAGCGTGTCATTTTCAGGCTGCTGAAGAGAAGATGTTTGATTTGTTTGGATCTAAGGGAATTGGCCAATCATTCTTAGCAGCACAGATCTCCACAGCTATTGGCTGAATTGTTAAGTAAAGAGTTGTGGACATTTATGCGGTCCTACAAAGCCTGAATATCTGCTCAAAACTGAGGCAAGACCATCAAATGACAACAGCACATATGTCTTCTCGACCATGTTCAGCCCCAACACAGATAAATGAGATTCTGGATAATATTTACAAAAAAGGACATTTTTGGAACAAAACTTTTAAAATGATGTTTCAAAACAACATTAATGGAATTAATAAATTTCAATAAGGATTACAATTAAAGTAACTAAATGTCTCATTAACAGTAATGTTAGAGATGGGGACTCGTCCTCAAAAGACTTCAGACTCGACTCAGACTTGAGGTGTGGGACTCGTGAACAATGTTTATTTTTAGAAAACGTCTGATGAGCTTGCCGTTATTCCTCTCTGAGTTACCTATAACCTGCCTACGTAACACACAGACACACAGAGACTTGAGACCTGACTTGGACTCTAGCTCAGAGACTTGAGACTTGACTTGGACTCTAGCTCAGAGACTTGAGACTTGACTTGGACTGTAGCTCAGAGACTTGAGACTTGACTTGGACTGTAGCTCAGAGACTTGAGACTTGACTTGGACTCTAGCTCTGAAACTTGAGACTTGACTTGGACTCTAGCTCAGAGACTTGAGACTTGAACAGGTGTATTGATTATGTATCGGCTTCTTACTTGCAAAGGTTTTATTGCACTTCGTTACAGTAACGAACGGAGCTGTCATCGAAAGTGATCTTCATTCCTTCACTGCAACTTTTTCTGTGTGTGTGTTTGTTTTACTTTACTCGTGAGGTCCAAAAAACGGGATTTACTATACTTGTGGGTACCAAAATGCTGGACCCCACAACTTCAAAGGGCTGGTTAAGACTTAAAGGTTCAGGTTAGAATTAGGGTAAGGGGTTGTGTCAGTTAGTAAGTTTGAGTGTTTTTCTGATTTGTTGTTGACAGAGTAACATCTGCACATGATCAGCACAGTGTAACATAATCACAGGGAAAACAGGGTCTCTCTATGACTTCACTGTGTCCTTCAGGGTTATTGACGGGGCTTACCAGGTGATTAACAGGTCAGGGTCCAAACGGAGGCCACAGGAGCAGAGAGGGTGCAGTTCTTCAGGATTTATTAAAGCACTCAAGAAATTACTCAGGATTACATGTGTTGAGCAGAAGTTCAAACATGAAAACATAAATCCAGGTTGAGTACAGCCACAGCAGGTAGAACACGGAAACAAGCAGGGAACAGAGAAATACAACACAAGACAGAGCAGGACGAGAAACACAGGCAAACAGGGCGGAACAGAAACAGGTCTAACTCGAAAGGTAATCGGACAGAACAGGAAGCAAAACTAGACACAAACAACTTCAAACTAAAACAGGAAACAGGACAAGAAGCTGAGACACAGAACCAACAGACCGAAATCAAGAACGGGTATGAGACCAAACTCCAACATAACCGAGACACCAGTTCAGACAAGCACAAAGTGACAACAACAACCGACAAAGCCTTTTCAAAAAAAGACAGAAACAGGACTGATACAAAATCAAAACCACAGAGACCATGTGACCAGGAAAAGACTGAAACAAGAGTCACACAGACCAGGATCATGACCAACATCACGGCAGCTTCCAGCACACCTGTCAGCAGCCATGATGCTGACACAAAAAAGCTACTGGACCCTCCAATGTCACACCTTCCCCCTGCCTGTATGGGCAGAAGCAGTTTGTGGTGCATTCAAGGACATTAAATTTGTTTCATGAAGACGCTTTAGAAACTGTGTAAAACAGCTATTAGCGATCTCCCCTTATAAAAACACTGAATAGATTTTTCAAGTCTGACCAGGAAGGACGTTCACTCCCGACTATAACTCCCTGAACGCCGTTAACGTGCGTCCGTTAAATTTCCCCCACCTGCAACATGTGGCTGCTGTTGACACTGTGAAATTGGAAGGGAAAAAGTGAGAGGAGGCAGAGGGGATTAAAAGGTTGGAAATAGCAACTAGACAAGGAGGAGGTGAAGGGAAGTGGAAATACTCCCAGACATCAAATTACACTTACAAACAGAAACACATACAGCAAGTGGAGGAAGTGATGTCCAATCAAACGGAGAGCTGTCGGACCCGCCGCACACTGATGATCACAATCGAGGAAAAGTGCTGAAAGAATGGCAGAGTGTGTTTACTGTACGCAGCAATATTCAACACACACACACACACACGCAGGCTGTGAAAGCACTCTGAGGATGTCAGCAGCAATCACCAGTGACAGATTCACACACATGTGCGCACGCAGCCAAAGCAGTGACACGTCACTTATCACACCCGAGGCGAAACGTGGCTGGAGGAAGGTCGTCATTTATGACAAATCCCGAGCGAAGATGCGTGCACGAGACGGAGCGCTTTCACTCCCCCGGTGTGAAATGCGGTGTGGGAGCAGCACCTAAAAATAACCAGAATAAATGAAACCTTTGAAAAATAAAATATGATAAACAGACGCATCGAGACGCGGAAGGCGCGCGCGCTGCAGAGCCCCGAGGGGAGACAGGAGGCCGCAAGCGGAGCCGAGCGTGTGGCTGTGCGGCCGCGGCCTGTGGAAGAAGTCAGGTGTTAATGAGACACGCCAGGATCCTCAGGAGGTGACCTGTGTTAACACGGAGCGCCGGGCCCAGATACCCGGTCTGAAGCGCAATGCAGGAACTGTTAAGTAGCTGTGACACAGAGCTGCAGAGGGGGGGGGCTCGTTCATCTCAGAGTGCAGTGAGTCCCATAAATGCGCCAGCTGTGACTCTGCTGACTTAGCACTCGCCACCTCCGTGTAAAGACTCAGGAGGACAATGATGCACAGACAGGGGACAGACTTTTCAGATAAAAGTTCTTTTAAAAGGTAAAGTTACAGTCAGAAACTATTCTTTGTTGTGATCAACAACTCACACGTGTGTTTGATCAGCACCAGGTCACAAGGACTTGGGGATAATTTGACTTGGAATGAGACACAGACAGTATACATTTAAATCATTTATGTTGTTCTTGTTTTTATTTCTGCTGTCTGACATCGTCCTTCTTCATGAGGACATAAGGTTCTGTTTGTACCAAATTCTGTTTGGTATCTCAAAGACAGCAGCAAGACACGAGAGTAAAAAAAGACGCCAGACTGGAAAGAAAAACTGATTTCAAACATAATAAAAATATATTAAATTTCATTTTAACCTAACAATCAGTGCACATTTGGATGATATTTTCGGACCTGAGTATGTCGTCCTTTAATGTAGATTATCATTAAATCCAGGCTTCGAATCATATCGAGTGATTTAGAGCTAAATGTAATTTCGTCAACTAATTACGATGAAAGAAACAAGGGTTTCTGATTCCTTACTGATAAACCAGACTATTCAATTCAATTCATATTAGCTTTATTAGCATGAATGTGTAACAATATTGCCAAAGCATCATACAAACTACATAAGAACAATCAACCCCATACATTTCATTAAACAAGTAATTAAAGCGTAAAGTAATCAAATCGTAAATAAATAAAAAATATTAAAAATTAAAATAAATAAAACAGTAAGTGTGTGTGTGTATATACATAATAGATAAAAAAGGGATTAAAAAATAATAAAAAAATAAAAAATCCGTATCAAATGTAAAAACAAAACAATTACTAAAATATAAAACAATCAAAATAATAATAAGTAGTAAATAGTAATAAGTATTTATCAGTCTGCGGTTCCACTGGTTGTCCTCACTTCATGGCATGAGGAGACATATTTTGCAGCAATTATTTCAGCTTAGCTTCTGTAAAACCTAGTAAAGTACTAACTGATCTGTCCGACACATTAAACAATAAACACAACTTGTCATTCAAAAACAATCTCGCTTGGGTTAATTCACTTTCTGTGAATTGAAGCAACGTCTTCCGTGTAACTCTGCGATGGTCCGACACGTCCGCCTGTCAGTACGGCGCTCTGTACGTGCTGCGTGGACTCTCGTTCTGTGTCACGTTCGTCCCGGCTCTTCTCCACATCTTCCACAAATCTTTTGAAATGTTTGTCTCTGAGTCTGACCAAAGCCGTCCTGAATGGACATGATGGCGACCTACAGAGGCACCTGCGCTCACGCTGGTTGGTGATTTACACTATCCTCTAATAAAACTCAAAAAGCTCATTACAAAGGCAGATTATCAGGAGCACCATCAGGGGTCATCTCCCTGTGACGGCCAACCTGAGTTCACAGACAAGGGACTAAGTTGGATAAATAAGCAGAGGATGAATGAAAGACAGGAGAGGCAGATTAACAACTCCAGTCGGCACACTGCTTGTGTTCCTGAGCTCTCCACAGCCGACTGAGGAGTCGGACCGGTGATGGCAGGCTGGGAAAACCAAGATGTGTCCACAGATGTTCTGCTCTCCATATGAAAAAAAGCAAAATGCAATGTGAGGAGGTATATGTTTGACCTATCAGCAATAAACAGATGCAACATTCTCCTTGACCCACTACGATCCGACATGATGCAGAGTTTAATGCTAACGCGATCCCTCTCCCGATCCACGGGGCTACTTTTCTCTATTTCCATCCTCGTCGACCTGTTAGAGCAGATTTTTGAGCTGTTTATCTGATAATTAGCTGATGTGTTTGTTGCTGTCTTTTTTGGCTGTTTAAATATTTGGATGGAAACATGCAGAACCACCTCCGGCAGCATTTTTAATCCATACATTCAGTATTTTTTCTTGGAAGCAGCACGCTTTGGTTTGTGATCCTGAGAAAGAAAAATCCACTGAACACGTGAGCGCTTGCCAGTGAAACTGTGTCTCCTCGCCGCTCTCAGCTGTGTGTGAAGCGGCGTGTTCAGCTGGTCATTGATCAGAGCCGCGAGTGTGTGGACGTAACAAATCCAATGCTTCCCCCTCTCTGTCGATACCGACACACTCCACTGACCGCAATCGTTATTCGGGGGGAACAAGAAAGTTTGTGGATGGCGGGGGCTGAGGCTGCACTTATTACTAGCTGAGTGGGTGAATGTGTGAAACGCTCTTCTTTCATTCTCCCCCTCCTTAGTTCTTTCTTCCCGCCTGACTTGGTTTTCTTCTAAAGTTAAAGGCCCGCTTCATGCTTTACATCGCCGGACCGGAAAACCTCTTTGTGTTGTGACATTTTATACAAAGGAAACAAGGAACAGCGCCGTCGCTTCAGCGTACTTGTTGTCCGGTGTGCTGATCCTTTATTCGTGTCTCTCGTCGTCTCTTTGTACATTCAAAGTGCAGCTTGTTGCTCTTTGAGGGGTGTTATCGGTGTGATAAGATGCTGTGTTTAAAGGTGCCACTATCAGCTAAATCTGTAGTACTGGAAGAATAAGAGCATCCGTCACCCACATGATACGTATCTGCTGGATAAGAGCAGCGAGGGAAGGAAGAGACAGGAAGGGAAAAAATCACAGGCGGGGAGGAGAAAAAATACACCAAATCTGGCATTGAAAAATGTGTCCATGCGATCTGACTGCACGTTTTTCCAAAATAAGGCCGTATTTCTCACAAAGCCCACTGCTGTCTGTCATAAGTGAATGTCGTCTCCGCCCTCCCTTCCAGATGCCACTCCACATGTTTGTTTTCTCTTTGGATTAGCTAAAGCCGATGAAGACGTTCCAGGCGAGTCTGAATGTGTTTCGCTCCTCCACCAGCTGCCACTGAAGGAAACTTCTTGTCCCAGTATGAAGAGATTTTATTCAAAGAGACGCAACATTTCAGTCATTCCTACAGTCGGCGATTTCGGCCCGTCGAGACGGCGCTCAGGTCCAGACTGAAACGTCTCAGCAGCTGTCGGATGGATTTTGATGGAATGTGATTCAGGGCGATCTTCTCTACTTTCACATTGTGTGAACATGGCTACTTGAGACCCCCGCTTGGTGATCTCATCACCAGGGGACGATGTAGATGCATGAAAAAACGATCGCCGATCATCCCTTCAATCATCAATAGCCGATCCAGTCGCCAATCGGCACAAGCCTACCTTCATGTCAGAAATAACTTTGGTCCTCTGACCTTTAATCCAACGTCATCATCATCAGGTCAACCTGTTAATGTGTCCAAAACTTCCAAAACGACATGGAGAGAACTTTGTTGCAAAGTTTGTGGACGACACCGCCATCGTCGGCCAGATTTTAAACAACGATGAGACTTCATATTGGGAGCTCAGAGAACAACCTGCTGCTCGATGTCAGCAAAAGAAAAGATATTCATTTTAGGAAAAAGGAGGTGAAGAACCACAGTCCGGTCTACATCAGTGGAGCAGGTCAACACTTCTAAGCAGGTGCGCTGGACAAGAGGTCGGAGTACACGGGACCCTCATGTGAATGAGAGAGATTAGAATGGATAGAGGTGGATGCAGAAAGGGGCCCATAGAGAAAGCCGCTGTACAGGATCCCTGGTTTCAGGTTCCTGGGAATCAGCATCACAGAGAACCTGACGTGGTCACATCACATCTCCACGCTGCTGAAAAAAGCCCAGACATGACTGGATTTCTTGAGGAAGCTTAAGAAGGCTGAAGTCCCACGCCAAGTTCTTGTCAGCTGTTACAACTCAATTCAATTTTTCAATTCAATTTTATTTATATAGCGCCAAATCACAACGACAGTTATCTCACAGCGCTTTTCATAAAGAGCAGGTCTAGA
>JAPMOB010223142.1:12500-14629 GCA_029875015.1 Lepomis gibbosus | reverse complement strand
GTGTGTGTGTGTGTGTGTGTGTGTGTGTGTGTGTTGGTACGTGTGTGCTGCACCAGGAGACTTCCCGACTTTCATGTCATACATTAGCATTAGCGTCGACAGCAGAATCACCATTAGCATCTGCACAAATATTAGCATCTCCTCTGTGACTTCAGCGTCCTTCAGAGAAGCTGACAGTCCTTCGTTTACATCTGCATCTCTTTAAACTTAAGGCGAATATGGGGGGGGGGCGTTTAACACAATCTACCATACTGTAATCTCACAAAAAATATTTTCAGCACACTATTAAGTCTAAAATCCTAATTTCCCCACACCCCTACTTTAAAAGATATATCTGTAAATCTGGTGACAGGACATCAAGGTAAATTATTACTCTTTGTAAAGATGGCAGTGTTGGTCTGCCAAGACTGCACGACATTGGATGGATTGCCATGACATTTCACACAAACATTCCTGTTCCCCCTCGGGATGAATTGTAATAACCCTGGTGATCCTCCGACTTATACTCTAGCGCCATCACCGGGCCAACCTTTCCCATCTAATTTGACTTTGGTTTATGACCAAATACTTGAGGAACTAATACAGTTCTCATCCAGCCTGCGTGCTAATGCTAATTAGCAAATGTTAGCATGCTAACGGGTTAAGCTAAAGCTGGACAGTTGAACAGGGTAAACATACCTGCTAAACACATCACCAAATGTATTTGTGACACAAATGCATGCACAGGCAAAGTAGTAGTTAACAATATGTTCCACCTTATCTTTTCTTGTATATCCTTAACAGAGAAGAGCAATTTTTTTTTGCATTACAAATAATACTATTAGTTCGTTTTTTTGTTTATCTTATGAGGACTAAGATATCTGTATTGATTAATGTGGGATCCACTGTTTCATATGTTTTTATGTTGCACAGTGAACATCCCCAGCAGGGTTTGACCATGAAAAATTAATATTTACATTCAACTGATGCTCCATACGTTTCTTTTCTTCATTGCCTTTGTTTTGAAGGACGGCTAACAGGCAGAGCGAAAAGTAAAAGAAGACAAACAGCCTCTTTGTGTCCTTTTCTGTCTTCATGACTCTTCACCTTTTTCCCTCTGATTGTTCACCTCTCTCAATATTAGAATTATTTGTATGGACTACTGGTTTGTCCTTGCTGAAGCTTTTAGTGTTTTATTGAGTGGAAACAGTGAAAACATTGTTCCTCCTGTTCCTTGGGAGAGAAATAAAACCCTTCAGCCTGTAGAGGAGACGCTTTATGGTTTTTGTTCTGCAGCTTTTCACATTTACACTTCTGGGCCTTTTTTCTACCAACAGCTTTACCAACTTAACTACACTTATCCGTCTCTCTGCAGCTCACTTCAAGGTAAATCAGGATAAATGAGCGCCAGCCTGCATACGTTTAAATCTGCGGGCCATCCCAGGTGATAAATTAAACGGACCTCTCTGTTTGAATTCTAATCAGAGCTGTTCACTCAGGGGTTAAATAAAGTCTGCTCATGGTCGGATGTGATTATAAAACTCTAAATATTTCAGCTAGGTCTGCAAGAAAGATGAAAAAAAACTTCTTAATAAAGTGAGAAACACAAAACTTAGGCTGTAAAAGGCATAGGACAAATCCATAGTCCCCCTTCTGCGTGGATACAAGCTTCAGCTGAAGCTAACGTGAGGCTGAGATAGTCAAATCTTTGTGCAAGCCTCGGCTGTTCCTCCTGTTGGTGCTTTTCTGAAGCTCAGCTGCGTCATTAACTGTCGTCCTTGTACGACATGTAGCTCATTGCTGGGTTTCAACCACAGGCCATAAAACACACATCAGGAGACACACATCCTCTGCCTCATAAAACACAGTGCTGTATGCTGCGCTGATCCACTCTGACTGTGTCCCTGCTCTCTGACTGAACAATATCACCACAGCAGAGCGTGTACTGAGCAGCCTCACCACAGTTTGTGCGACGCATCGGCGTCCATTCTGTAATGGCACTGAAGGTAAACTGGGTAAAAATACATTAGCTTTATCTTAATTCTGTTGTACTACAGAAGAGTAACTTAATGCAAATATTTCAAAAACCGAAGCTCACTCACAAATCTACAGATCAGATCAATAGTACCAGGCTTTATTATCCAACCAAA
>JAPMOB010223142.1:0-7500 GCA_029875015.1 Lepomis gibbosus | reverse complement strand
TGTGATCTCAAAACACATGTTGTCAAAACCCCAAAAATTCAAACCATAATTATCAACCCTGAATAACATCTGAAGGTTTTCCTGCGATCAAGGAAGTTATTTCATGATCTGAAGCTAACTGACATCATCTCCATATCAGAATGTGTTTGAGTGATGACACAGAAACTAGCTGCACGATGCAGGAAGTTTGCCGGCTAACATTTTGGGAACATTTGAATTCATTTAGACCTTTATTTATCCGGCCCTGTGTATACAGAGCAGCGCTGACCAATGCAAATGCTAAAAACACTCACCTCACTAACAAAATGAGAAAGTGATGATAAGATAAGGTGAACACTCCTTATGAGGAAACATTTTCACAGTCAAACCAACCTTAAACATAATCCCACCCACACACATCCCTCCCACATCACACATGGTGCGAAGTGGAATTAGAGCTTCAGCCCTGAGAGAATTCTGTCCGCACCTGAACCAGCCTAATCCACCACAACAGTGTTGGGCCCAAGAAAAACCCAAAGTCAAATTTCCCCTTTAAAAACATTACTTATAATAAATGTAATAGTTCACTACATGCAAACTGCATTGTGCACATAATATAGTGCAAATTATTATCAAAACCAATAAATAACAAATTCACTCATTAACTACAGTTTGGACTGCAGAGTCAAAACACACTTTATTTACAGCAGTGGAACTAACAGGCTGCATTTACATTGTGTGTATAATGTGAATTTTTTTTTTTTAAATTACAAAATGTTACAAAAATTGTGAATGTATAACTAAAATAAAATTAAAGCAACAATATAGTTATTCAGTCATTGTGACGCCCCTCCCACTGTCTCGGAGGCTTGTCCTGGCCAACATCTTTACTTGCGTGCGATCTCTGACATACAGGAATTGTAAGTCGCTTTGGATAAAAGCGTCAGTTACATGACTAAATGTAAATGTAATCCCCAGGACGATAAAAGCTGCTACAAACAAGCATTAAGACAAACATTTAACACACGAAACTGCAAATCAAAGATAACATCAAAAATCAGTTGGTCATGCAACACTAAATGAATTCACCGGTTGGGTGCAGCTTCTAAAAGGTGAGAATTTGAAGCTTCTCTTTGCCTTCTCTGGCAGAAAACTTAATATTTTTTGCTTTTGGAGTCTGGAGTCACAGTAAACGCCTGTGAATACAAATACCAGTCATTCCTAACTATTGCAGGGCAGGTGCACTGTAGTCTGTCCATTCTAAACAAAAACAATTCAGCCAATGAACGGATCCAGTTTTTAAATCCTGCTGCAATTCATTTCATGTGAGTGGAACTTAACATTTAAGGGCCTCATTCACACGCTCTGTTCTCAACGTGAAAGCCTCCAGACGAAGAAAAATCCTGACGTTTACTAGAGCGAGAGAGAGTTTTCCTGAACCGCACGAGAGATGTAAGGCTTCCCGTTTTCTTAGAAAGACTAAATGTAAATGAAGAGAGCAGGTTTCTTCTGACTGACAGCGAGGGCCTGCCTCCACTCTGCATTCAGATCAATCAGCTTCGTTAAAAGTCAAGCTGCCATGTAGCACTTCATTTCGGTTCATCTGCATTCAGAAATGTGGAAATAAACTCATACCTTCTCTGAGAGGAACAGTTTATTGGTCAACGCAGCGGCCTTTGTTTTAAGAAGAGCCCATCTGCTGTGTGTGTGTGTGTGTGTGTGTGTGTGTGTGTCAAAAAGCCAACAATGACGTCCTCTTCTTATATCCCACTACATCTGCCACGACCCCTGACTGTGTGTGTCTAACAGCACGGTATGAAGTGTGTGTGTGTGTGTGTGTGTGTGTGTGTTGGCCAGATGGGGCGATGAGTGTTTATTATCATGGAGATGAGGGCAAACCCTTTCAGCACACACAGACGGGTCTTTATTTCAGCTTGTCTGAAATCCCCTGTGATTTCAGCTCTGCTCAACTACAAGTTGTGCGCAAAAAAACGATTTTGCTGCAAAACTAGCTCGTCTCTTAGCTGGTCAGTTCAGCCAATATCTTCATCAACTGTGACAAAATAGCAGACTGGCTGACCCACTCCGTTTTCCACGGAGAATATAATGTCTGGTGTCAGGGTTTAATGACAAATTCATAGATCATCACTTAAGCCTCGGGTCCAGGAGGCACAGACCGGGCTAGAGATTAACACTGGTCTGGCTTGGGACTCATTACTGTTGCCCCCCGCCCCTCCCCTCCCCTCCCCTCGTGCAGTCCTTCCATGGCCAAAGTGCCCCGAGAGTCCACGCTCTCCATGCTAGCAAAAAGTGCCGGACGCAAAACTGATGGTCAATGTGTCAATCCATCTCTGTCCTGGTGTATAACCTCCTGAAGTCCCCAATATAGTTACTTTAAAGAGGTGGTATTCTGCTCATTTTCAGGTTCAAAATCTTAATTAGGGGTTTTACCAGAACAGGTTTACATGGTTTAGTTTTGGGAAAAAAACATATTTTTCTCTTACTGCACATTGCTGCAGCTCCTGTTTTCACCCTATGTGTTGTACGCTCCTCTCTTGAGCTACAGAGTGATGAATCTTACTTGTACAAAATCTTTGTTGGGAGTTGCACATGCGCAGTTTCCAGGTAAGGACTAGCCAATCAGAAGCAGAGGAGGGCGGGTCGTAAGAAACAAGGTAGTGTGATCCAAATCAAAGCCTTCAGACTGTGACTGTAACCTAGCAGATGGTCTAAGTTATTATCAGTCCATAACATCATTGTTCCACATCTTACCATCAGGACTGAACGTCGAACTGTTGCCGGTGTTCTGACGATCTATGCTGCCTTGCCGAAAATGCTTCCTTAGCGCAAATCGATAGACTCGACTCTACTCGGCCCTGCTCCGTTTTCCATTGCAGATAGAACCCAGAGATAGCGACGCTACACACAATGGCCCGCGACGTAATGTTCAATGCGACACACACACACCAGCAGAAGTGGATTTAATGATGAAAATCCATATGAAAATTGTAAAATATAAAACTTTCTGTTGCTGGCCTCTGTCTGGTGCACAATGATGCAGTGAATAGTGAATATTCTCTCTGACCAATCAGCAGTCTGTCCTGTTTTCGCGTTACATTTTAGTATCCCTCAGCTCGCTTGGAACCTCGACGGAGGTGAGGTGATATGAAAAAAAGTACCTGGAAGCAGGTACAGGTCCAACTTTTCTACAATGCAAACCTGTTACATGCACAAAAAAGACATATAAAGGAGAGGGAAAAAGCCAAAAAGCAGAATACCACCTCTTTAAGCCTCAAATCTGTTCTATAGGCACTAATAAAAACTTTTAATAGGTTGTTTTCAAACTCCTCTGGACTCTCTAATAGAACTGTTTATGTGATGGCGTTACCTGAAATCTAATAAAAAAGGCTAAGTATTTAACACATGTAGTCTTTTAAATGTCTGAAAATTGCTCAGTGCCTGTCTCCTGATTAAAAAAGTTTAGCTTATTTGTCTGGGGTAAAGTCAGGGTCATGATTGCACTCTTCAAACAAGCCGCTCTTAGTGATAATATTTAGCCGTGTTTTCAGAGATAAGTTGATCTACTTGTTACCTGTATCCATTAAGGCTTTTAATTAGTCTTTTATCCCCTAACGGTGACTGAATTGGAACTGTACATGTTCAATTTCTTTCCATCTCACTTGGTTATTAGAGTTAAATCACCAAGACAAGATCCCTATTTGGGCCAATAATAGTCCTAAAGGCATAGGAGTGCCCGTCTTACCTTGTTCATCACATATTGAAAGGTTTGAAATCTTATCCATGTTTTTTTCCCCTTGCCACAATATAAATTTGTTCTATTCCACAAATTATCAATTATCTGAAACAAATACAAGATATTCATTTTTACTGACTCAATTTTCCTTATCTTTATATCCTCCTGTATTTTCTGGTTAAAAATTAAATTTCAGGCATACAAATGTGTTAGTTACTTTGGGAATGTTACTCTCAGATATTTCATGTAATCCAAATCCCAAATATAGTTGGATGTTTGAGTTTATGATCTGTCTAAGCCTGTAGATGAAACATATTCAATTTATAACCTGAGACATAACTATAAACATCTAATAATAATAATAATAATGTAATTTCATTGGCACTATGTGGGAACTCTTGTGGTTTGACAAGTAAATTAAAATGTCATCTGTGAATAAAGACATTTTATGTTCTTGGCTAGATTTTTTATACCTGTAATATTATAATCCTGATGATCATTGGACTTAATGCCACGATAAACAGTGCAAACAGTAATAGGCTTATTACACTGCCCTGGTCCCTATTTCCAGGATGAATGAGGTTGATATGTCTGCATTTAATTTTATTCTTGCCTGTGGGCCATTATACAATGCCTGAATAGTGAATGCCATTGCCAGAATAATACGAGACTGATAAAATCCAAATTTCTGTAACACAATATCTAAAAACTCTATGTTTTTCTATGCCATAGAGGCTCAGTAACACTGGCTGGAGTTTATTTTTCCTGTATGTTCACATGTATCTCTTGGCGAATGTTATCGTGTGTCTACCGTTGTTAAATGATGTTTTATGTGGGGGAGGCTTTTTTTGTAAACATGTGGGTAGAGAGGGAGGCTTATATAGAAAAGGTATGCTACTTGGCATCATGCAGCACATGTACGTGCAGCAGCTGGTAGCTCCTTCAAACTTAACTGCAATTTTGTTTTTCATCATTCTTTTTTTTTGCTTTAATTCTGAAACATGTATTACCTACGACAGAAGAAGTCATTGGAAGAGAAAGTTTGGTAGAAAAGCAGCAGTCCTTAGACGATCCATCACAGCGGGTGCCGCGATCGCCCCAGAAAAAAGGAAACAGGGATTGAAGCCATGTTGGCCCAGCTTGAGCTTAAGGCTGCCACAGCGCAAAAGAGGAGACAGACTCAGTGAGGCTTGGTGCACAGTCAAGACTGACACTGTTTCCCAAATGTCAGACTTTATGTGAAGCTGAAACCATGCTATCATCTTGTTGCTGCTGTACACCACAGATGCAAATTATGGCTGGTACGACCATGGGTGTATAAGTGGATGTATTTATATGTTACCATGATCAATTCATGATTTGTTAAGCTCGCTGTGTGTAGCAGGAAGGGACTACAAAACCATATGTTGTATAATGATAAATAAACTTACCTTGTAAACTTGTAACCTTGTACCATGTATAGCAATTTGGGGCTAACTAGTATGCTAATAATCAAATCTCATGAACACATACTCATGAGAAGTTGAAAACAACAATTTACAACAAATTTTTGCAAACAGTTTGCTGAAGCCAACACTCGTACAAGTAAATGTTCCAGAGAAACACATGGATGTTTTAAATGAAGACAATGATCTTTACCTGGGACATTAAGAGACACCTCATTTTATCACGTACAGAAAATCAGGCCTGTACTTGTTAAGATATCTTGTTCTGGACCATAGAGTTGGGCAGATTAACAGACTAATCAACATTGACTGACTTGTAGACAAATGATTGGCAGGTCCTTCTTAATAATTAATACTTAAAGCAGAAATCAGCTCTGGCAGCGTTTCTGTCACCTGCTGTGAATGTCTCTCAAACAGAAACATGAAAGGAACTGCTGGGTAAAACAGAGCCTGGACTGCAGTCAATCAGCTGTCAGAGTGGGAGAACGATGCCTCAGACACCAAGTCTGCTCAGAAAACCTTGTTAGTCCATCCAATCTGTCAGAGGGAAACTACAGCCTGAGAGATGACAGTGTGTCTGAGTCAGAGGGAAGCTCATAGTGCCTTACTAATGTAAATATCAATATGTACCATAAATTATTACTACTACTTTTTATGTAAATTACTTAAATACCAGAGTTACAGAATTGAATCCATTTACAGTAAATGTAATGTAAATATAGTGAAACATTTCACTGATTTCATAATTAAATAAATATATATTTAAATGAGAATTAAATGTCTTTTTAATGGGATTTGACTGTTTGATTAGCTGTTTTTCATTGACAACATGAGGAGTTTCCTCACTTCTCTGGCAGGTTTCTGTGCCATTCCTGAGTGGGGGGAAAATGTGATACATGATTTGAAGTCCGGGTGGAAAATGAAATGACTTGTTAAGATGAAGGTAGTTTGTTGAACATGAATGAGGGTCGCAAAAGAAGATGTTCAGCTTGCTATAGGAGCTGCAATTAAAAACCAATCCAGACATTTAAAATGTCTGATGCAGAGCCAAAACTTAAGGAGGAGGAGAGCTGCCAGCTTCTGTCAGAGCACAACAAACTACGTTTAAAATATACAAAGACCTCCAGATCAAAGGAACTAACAGACTAAAGTCTTGCTAGTGTCCCTAGACGCTGCAGTGTTCATTGCACAGAAAAATACAAAAGTCTTGAGCAGAAACAGGAAAGAAAAGGAACTGCTTCAAAAAAGATGTCAATTTTAAAGTCACCTTCTCTTTGGTGTTTTTAATAGTTCAGCTAGACTCCACAGCCATCCTAAGCAGCTCTGTGAGGCTGTAGCCTACTAAGACATGAGCGCTTAGAGCTAAATGCTAACATACTCGCCACCAGACATTCCAACGTGTATCCTGCTTCTGCTGAATGACTGAAGCTAAGCAGGTTTGGGCTTGGCCAGTACCTGGATGGGAGACCTCTTGGGAAAACTAAGTTGCTGCTGGAAGAGGTGTTGGTGGGCCAGTAGGGGGCAGTCTTCCCTCTGTTCCTAATAATAGGTGCATTTAACTTCATGCGGCGCAGTGCTGACTTACAATGATGCATGCTGGACTTAACATAAGGCAGATACTGGTTTACAAAGGGGTTCTACAACTTTGTGAAAAGTTGCATAATTTGTAACATGCCTAACTATGTAGGGCAGGTGAATCAGGTAGCACACCCACCCCCAAACAACAACACTGGTTAAAAATTCTTTCGCCGGCACTGCTAAACGTCACCATGTCACATGACATTAAAGGGGCTGTATGTAGTTTTTCTACTAAAATGAATCCTTTTTTTATTGCCTGTGTGTGAAGGGGTTGTAATCTGACATTAAAATGATCCACCTGCCGGGTTTGGCTATTAACTCTGAAGGCAAATATTCCTATTCGTATTCGAAGGCTCCAGGTCGGATTTTCCGCGAAATACAGTGACTGACACGTGCATGCGCGCTCCCGAGCCTCTCGCTGTGTGAGCCCTGACTTTGCACTCAGCGACGACATTGTAACTTAAGACATGGAGTCTGCTAACACCAAGAAAGACCGGCTCCCAGCAAAACACAGACTCCAACAAAAACTCCACATGAGGATAAAAAACAAATAGTAATAAATAAATATCTGCTGAAGCTTGTCGGGCCAAATGTGAATCAGATAGACTTTGGACGAAAACACAGAACAACATCGGCAGGGCTTTTGAATCATAGAGAAACCTCAGCTTTGTTTTAGGTATAAAAACAGACCCGGAGTTGGCTTTCATCCTATTGGAGAGCTAAGCTAACATTACTACAAAGCAT
>JAPMOB010223139.1:0-19513 GCA_029875015.1 Lepomis gibbosus | reverse complement strand
GGGTGAGAGAAAGAAAGTCAGTGGGTGGGGAGATGGAGAGAAAGTTGGAGTGTGGGAGTATTCTTGAGAGATACATTTATCATTTTATAATTGCACCCTCTTTTTGTAAATTTAGAAGTATATCATGTGAAGAACTGAGCGTGTGAAGAGTTGCTTTGAAGATATGGTGAAGATCATCTCTCAGCATGAGAAGATTATACAAATGTAGGCAGCGCCAGCAGCGCTTCAGCATCCTTCGGTACCATATGGATTTCCAGACCATGTTACCCTTGGCTACGGCTTTAAATAGCAGAGGGAGATTACTGTATGTGGCATCCCGGCCCGTAGCTGCCGTTGAGGACACAGAGTTCATGTCCGGTGTATTTTATCCAGTGTTTTTTTTTTTTTTAGTTTTTGAATATATAAACTCTGTTTTGTTTTTTGTTGTTGTTGCAAATGAGAATTACATTGAAAACATTTTTTTTAAATAGAAGTTCCTTGAATCTGGGGCCGTATCAGTAATTTTAAAAAGTCACTTTTCCCAGCACCTCTTTCTTCCCTTGTGATGAACATGTCATTTCTGTTGGGTGTACAAAACACATTTTTCACTGTCGTGCCACGTCTTACTTTTCGATTATGGCTTATTGTTTGGACGAACTTGAGTGTTAGAATATTTGTCAGGTAATTTAGGGCAAAACCTGAAATATACTGCAATTGTGCTCCTCTGCTCCGTTTGTTTGACAGTAAAAGGGATTTGAATGCAATGAAAAACTCAAATGAAAAAAAGTCATTTAAAAATTGGCCATATTTGTGACTTATCTCGTGTTGGATTGTCCAATTTTTATATATGTGGAGGCATATATTATTATTATACTCTCAAAATGCATTAAATGGGTGGTATTATGCTTTTTGGCTTTTTCCCCCTCCTTTATTGAGTTATATCTTTTTTTGTGCACATAACAGGTTTGCATAGTGAAAAAGCCCCTAGTCAAGCCCAAAGGGAGTTCCCATCTCCCACAGAAAGCTGTGCTTAGAACCGCCTGAAAACGGCTCGTTTGTAGTCCAACCCTTCACTTCCTTGACTTGCGTCATCACAATGCAAACGTGTCATAAAACATGCCAAGCGGCTGGTGGGTCACACACGCCCTCAAACCAAGCTAGTCTGAGCCGTGGCCCTTTGGCTCGACTCGCCTTTGTTTGTGTTTCCACTGTAGAAAGGTTGGACCTGTACCTGCTTCCAGGTACTTTTTTTCGTATCACCTCACCTTCCTCGAGGTTCCGAGCGAGCTGAGGGATACTAAAATGTAACGTGAAAACGCTGGGTACTATCTGCAATGGAAAACGGAGCAGGGCCCAGTAGAGTCGAGACTATCGATTTGCGCTTTGGAAGTATTTTCGGCAAGGCAGCATAGATCGTCAGAACATCGGCAACAGTTCAACGTTTAGTCCTGATGGTAAGATGTGGAACAATGATGCTGTGTGGTTGTGGACTGGTAGTAACTTATCACCATCTGCTAGGTTACGGTCGCAGTCTGAAGGCTTTGACTTGGATCATACTACCTTGTTTCTTACGACCCGCCCTTCTCTGCTTCTGATTGGCTAGTAGTCCTTACCTGGGACTCCCAACAAAGATGTGGTACAAGTAACAAGCATCACTCTGTAGCTCAAGATACAGACAGGCTGAGACGTACAACAGACAGGCTGAAAAGAGGAGCTGCAGCAATGTGCAGTATGAGAAAAATATGGTGTTTTTTGAAAATTGAAACCATGTAAACCTGTTCTGGTACAACCCAACATTAAGATTTTAGACCTGAAAATTAGCATAATACCACCCCTTTAAAAAGCACAGATTTATACTATAGTCTGTAGTTTATGCAAAATTGCCTCTTTCTAAAAATCTGGCTACACCCATGGTGGCATCGATGAAAAGCCATTGCAGTGACCAAGGACATTCTTGTAAAAGAGATTAAAAATCTCAATGGATTTTCTTTCCTGGTAAAATAAAGGTTAAATAAATAAAATAAAATAAAAACACAGGCAACAAAAATCAGGAGTATTTTGTCTTATTAGTACAAGTTCTACTTAACAGTACCCACAGTGTTGCCCCTGAAGACCTATTAACAAAACTGCTGAGAGCAGCTTTTACTTTAAGGAATGGAGGGAATGTCACATCTCGGCTTGGCTGGCAGTGGCTTAGAGGTAGAGTGGGTTGTCCAGTAATTGGAAGATTGGTGGTTCGATCCCCGACTCTCCTCAGCCAGTAGTTTAAAAAGTTGTGGTTTCAACTGTCCCAGTTCATATTGCTTAGAATGCCTTGAAAAGATTACAGCGAATGACCTTAATTTTGGTCAGAGGAAGTGGATTCGCATGCACTTCAGCTGTCAGAAGAAATCAATATTCACATTTATCTCACATTAAATTCACCTCGGAGCAGCACCCGTTGTGAAGGGGTAAATTGATAGCCTATTAATTAATTTAGTCTCGATCTGAAGGTTGCTTCAGAGTTCTTAGCTCGTGTACATATTTCACACAAATAACCACACATCAATTTCTTTATAAATTCATTTTAATCTAATTAAACACACAACAGACACCAACAGTAAACTAGCTACACATTACTAATAACTATATAACAAATGAATTAAAAAAAGGCAACCACAAATAGCGTTGCAGCTGATTAATCAACTTTTCTCAGTGCATGATTTAATATTCCCTCCTTTTGAAATGTGCGTTTGGCACCTTTTCAATGATAAATGAATTAATTTTAATTCAGGTATAAACGCCTGGGCTTTAATAGCCCCTTTGTTTCAGCAAGTTTCCTGCTCATGTTCAAAACTTTCTGTACATTCAAAATCTATCCCGCAATAATAAAGTTGAGGGAAAAAGTGGTAATACCGTATTATGAGTCATAATTTAATGTATTTATAAAAATCTACCTGCCCTATCCTTTCCAGTCTGCTGTGCATTAGCTAGGTTATTGCTCCCTTCAGTCGGAAACTAACTGAAAACACTTGTGGGCATGAATTTCACCACAAATCCACTTTACCACCTCCAATGATGTGCAGCTCACATCTCTTCAGTGGGAAGCATCCTCAAGTAGTGAGACAGTCCCAAACAGAGCAAAGGTGTGGAGGGGAACTGAGAGACAGCAGCGACACAGAGCTACCCATCAGAGGGAAGATGCCCCTGCAGTCCAAGTCTACAGCTGCCAGGAAATACAAAAACATGCACGTATGACTTTAAGGAACATATTCTAGTTGCTGTTTCCCTGATAGTTGTAGAAGACAGACGACAGTTCCAATTTTTGCTTTATGTTCTCCACTCTTGCCAATTTGTCGCTGACTGCTTGTGTAACAAATGATTTGACTAGACACTGATTGACAACAGTGGTTAAATTACATTTTTTTTAATCAAAATTACTGCTAGGGACAGTTTAGTAGTTGCTCGATATTGCGCAGCCGATTCTCGATTATGTTTCTCTCTTGAAACATAATCCCTAGAGTCAATATTTCGTGGGCGCTCCCTCCCACATCTCAGCTCGGCCAGCTGATACGTTTCTCTATGGTACATCTTGATTGAACCAGAAGCAGTTCTGCTCCGCCATCTCGCAGGCAGTCCCAACGCACTTATTTCTGCTCTGAGGACCGAGGAGAGATCTCTTAGGAGCCATGAGGCAGGATACACAAGAGCAGCCTTCGCGGAAGTGTCACTTATTGATTGGGCGCTGGAGCTAATCAGACAGATCTTCATGCATCGCAGCATACTGAGGTGAAGATAGAAAACTTAAGTGCATCACTTACAAGTTGTTTTCTGATTCACCCTCTAGTTTAAACTAGTTTCTGTTTTAAATGTTGGTCGGAGCAACAAAGGACCACAAACAACTTTCTTAAATAAATAGAGAGGTTTTTTCTTTTTATCTTCTGTTATTTCCCCCATTAACTTTTATTACAGAGACAATTTAAGTCACAGAGAGTCGGAAAGCCTGTCTGTCAGCAAGACACACGTTTTACATAATTTATCATCATTTTCCTTCAGTCACATCAGAGGGCCTGACAATTTTTGAGTGTTGGGTTTGATATGAGTCACAATATTTCTAATAAATAATAAATAATTCCCACTGTTCAAAAGACACCTTGATCATTCTGCGTTTTTCAATCGGAATATCAACAAATACTGATGAAAACAATGAATAAATAATATGAACGTATTCTGCCGGTAGAAATGATCATGTGCCTCTGAGCAGGGCACAGTACGCACTATAAATCCAGAATGCATAATGTTATTTATGTGCAGATGTGTGCAGACACAAACTCCATGGGAAAAAAAGTCTCTACAGCTGTTAGAGACGTCTGACCGCTGATCCAGCTGCGATCGGCTGCTGCTGTTATCAGAGATGGACGCTGCTTCACATGAGGTTTCAGAGGAAAGGATGTCTCATGTCTCACACGCAGGCACAACTGCACCCTGAGAGCCACTGTGTCAGGCAGGGTGGCCTTTCAACTTGAATTTTCTCTCATTGCAAGCTATGATGAATTTTCCAATTAGACATATACTCATTTACCTTCATTATCTACTAAGAACACTCCAACTAGGCTACAACAAGTGGAGTGAGGACATAATGAAGGCATCACAACACATCCTAATAGGCAGATACAAATTATAAAGTAACCTTATACAGACATATATTTAATTAAACAGAACCGGTTAAGAAATCAGTAAAGAAAAAAAGCCTTTTGATTCTGCATGGCAAAGTCATTTCTTAGGAGTCCTTGATGAAGTCCAAATCATGGGCTATTGGCCCACACAAGAGTCAGTGATTGGTCGGTACTATGCACGATCCGTGAAAGCACGTCATAAATTAATACGTGCTAAAATTATCTCCAATTGGCTCTCAACATTTCAGATTCTTTCAGCACTTTATAAAATGTCTGTTTCAATAGGACCTCTATAAATGAATCATTGATCATCCTTCTGATGTTTAATAATAACTGAGATATCACCAATATTGTGGTGAAAGACTGGTACAGCCGTGCGTAATGTGAGCTGCTCTGGTGCTGTTGGAAAACACTGCTGATGCAATGAGTGGTGCAGCTTGCACAACTATCGACATGTAAACGGGTGTTTAAGCTCGTTAGCATCCATTTACGGCTACCGGTGTGTGTGGAAATGAGGCTCATGCTTTTACGGCCACAATGACTGAGATTATAAATCAGAACCAGGCGTACATGCAGCTTTATAAATCTGATTTCAGTCTTTGTGCATGCACACACTTTTAGTTTGGAATCAACAGAGCTGTATCCATCTGGCCCCTGGTTAGTAGGCAGATTGGAAGTTGTTTCCAGTCTCCATGATGAGCTAAGCTAATTGCTTTTAGCTCTGTACTTGAGACATGAGAGTGTTGATAAGAACTCTTGATAAGAAATTAAATATATTTCCCAACTATTCTCTCAAGAGAACTCAGTGTTGACTGTAGATTTGACATGAATTGTAACTAGCTCTGCACTCATCAACATACACAATAACTTCAATACATTATTTTTTTAAAGTGAAGGTTTTTAAGTATTTCAAAACTATTGAACAAGTTCCTAGACGGATTACCAGCAGCTTCCATTTTTTAGGACTGTTTTTGACTTTCCGCAGACTCAGGAGCTGGTGCTAAAATGATCCATGAAGACAAAAACATTTTATTAAAGTAATAAAGTTTGGACTGACAAGCCTATCGTTTTGAGATGTTTCTCACAAATTGGCCTGTTAGGAGCTACTCATAGCCCGAAGATGTATCATGAATACGGCCCCTGCTCTCCATTTGATGTGCTCTTAAAGAATATGTGCCAGCCAAAGCTGCCTTGGAGCTAAAGCCACGAGATGCAGAGTGGAAAAAGGACTTTCTCGGAAACTGACTTGCATCCCTTCACATAGAGGGGGAAAAAACTAACGAGTGGGTAGTTTTTCCAGGAGCAGACTGAGCCTCTCTTTTCACCTGATGTGTCAAGTCTCTCACATTTTGACATTTTGTTTTCACGAGCGGCAGATATAAAATATATTATTTGTTGTTCCGCAAAAAAAAATCATTTTGCATGACCTTTACGTCATAAACAGAGGAGGGAAGCAGATCCTAGCAATTGTTTTGAATGATGAATAAATGCTGATTCGACAGACTGCATCGTCGGTGAAGATCTATGTAAATGTAGCACTAGAGTGAAAGGTGAGACGACGTCTGCAGTCATACCTCTGTTCAGTATGTTTCCAAAAATATTTGAGTCGAATTCCTGCTCAATGTTTCTGTGAAACCACATTCACAGTTTTCACATTATATTGGCAATCAGTAACGTTATCCATCTGGTCCTTCTTGAGACCAAATACATTTTAACATCGTTGCAAAATAATGTCAAATCTCTAAGGGCAGAATAAAAAAAATTCAGCTTTTGCAACAGTGCAATGAACTTCTGCATACTTACTTCAGAAAGTCCTCTTAACTTGTGTCTCTTTTCTTATCCAAAGGGCCGAACCTATTCTGACCCGGATGAAGGAGGATCATACCCGCATCATCCTGCCCGCCATAGACAACATCAAGTACAACACATTTGAGGTGCAGCAGTACGCCAATGCCGCCCATGGATACAACTGGGGGCTGTGGTGTATGTACATCATCCCTCCGCAGGAGTGGCTGGACAAGGGCGATGAGACGGCCCCTATCAGGTGAGGGCCTCGGATGGCGAACAGCGTCTATTATAGATGAAGATGTTTGATAAAATATGGATAGCCTCGGGGGTATGACTTATTTATGTGTGGAACCATCAAACGAAGGTGCTCAGTAGTCTGACGTCCCAACCAAACGCATAAATAAAGCCTTCCAATAGAAAGCTGTGATCACCTTGATGAATATCCTTATTTTGATGCAGGATCACGAGGCTACGGCGATGCGGTGTCATTAGTGTAATTGTGTGTTGAATATGAGCAGGGCATTCCATTATACCGCCGCTGATTGGAGGACAGCACCGGCTTGTATCATGTTTCTGTATAATCCTAGAATTCATTATGTGTGTCCTAGGTCAAATCATATTGGATTTTAATTGACTGAGAAAGAGCACAGGAGGATTGTGTTGCATGGAAATGGTCTTAAATTTCAATCAACATCTGTTTGGCCAGAGTAAGCTACAGTAACACTAACTGCAGAGTCCATGTAGTTAAACTAAATGCTTCATCTGCGGACATGATCGTTACCCTGTGACTGTTGAAGTCACAAACTGGAAATGTGGTTAGATCTCTTGGTTTCAGTATATCCTGTATCTATATAAAATAGTCGCCAATGACAATCAACAGTTTCTAGAGAGTTTCATATTAAAGGTCTACCAGAAAACACGCACTCTGGATTTTTGTTCTTTGAGCTAGTACAAGGTTTTTAATGTCAAACGTCAGTGCAGGACGTGTTGTTTACTTAAAGGTAATAGTGAAATCCCTGTAAAATAGTATTTCTGTTAAAAAGAGAAACTCACCAAGACTTTATCAAGACTACAGGAAAACACTCTGGATATTGTACACATCTGTATAGAGTGGACAGAGAATCTGAATATCAATGAGTGTTTATCTGCTTAAAAGAGTCAGATTTCTTATTTGTCCATTCCATGTTTTTTTTTAATCAATGTGGACACTAAAATGCAGTTTGTGCAATATCAAGCGAGATCCTGAGGCATGCAGCCGACCAGCAGCTTCTCTTTGAACGCTCAAATCAGAATTGGCCAGCACTGTCACGACAATAGCAACATCTTACATCATTGAACAGAGAAGATTACCGTGATTTAGTTACTCTGGCAGTGTGGCTGAGCCGGCATGAACCTGAAGGCACAACAACAGGGAGACATCAGCGACTGGAACGTGTTCAAAACCAGCGAGAGAGGTGTAGCTGCAAAAATTGATGTGATGTCTTTTATTGCTACGTGTTGATACTATTTAGTATCTGTGAATGGGCTCGATTCTAGAAAAAAAATACCAGCAAAATTTGAAAAGCAGATGCAAGTAGAATACCTATTAAAATGCCCTTTAGCAAAACATTGTCACTGCTTCCCAGGTGCAGGGTTAGCACTTTGGGGTGTCCCTGAGCTCTGATCTCTCTGATGAAATGCATAAATGCATGGGTCTCAGAGGGACATGCAAGGAAATAAATGGCACTATGAAAATGTATGAAATATCATGACTTAACTGTCTTATGGTATGGACAATTTAAAAACTCTCAAAGGACACACTGAACGTTTTTATATGCTGCTTCACGTGGATGAATTGTAGCTATAGTTGCTGGTGCAGGAGCCAAGTGCGCGAGGTCAAGCCGGAGCCAGCATGAAGTAGCTCTGCTATTATTTTTCATCCTTTCCATATTCATGGCACTGCTGGATTGCAAATGTTGCTGTGGGCTTGGTGCATTGCCACTGCAGTCTTAGTGCTATAAAATCTTGAGTTCAGAAATGATGTTAAAACACACAGCCATATGAAAGGATTCTTACCACAATGTTTATATGATTTTTGCAAGAATCACAAAAGACATTGATAAAGGTACAGCTTAATATCAGCACATCATTCACTAGTTTGCAATGAATTTGGTTTATTCATTTGTACAACAAAAGGTACCACAGGGTCAAGGACAGGCATAGAGAGCATAAACTGGAACCTAGGAAAAATTAAGATCACAAAAGTAAATTATCTACTAAGCATAATCTTCTCTGCTAGGTTGCTCTGGAGCAGAGGTGTCCAAACTACAGCCACGGGCCAGCAGAGCCTAACAGCATAATGAAATGAAGCTGTTGCCGTGATGAGAGAGTATAATGTACGCCGACACTATGAAACCAAACATTAGAACTACACGTCCCACACTGGTGCCAGGCAAGAAGAGAAAGTTGAGGAAATGGCAGCTAGCCTGCTAGCTCAACTATCAGTATTTTTCCCGTGCTAACAAAATACAAGAAAATGCCACAATAGCCAGCTACGAGGTAGCTCAACTCAGTGCCCGACTTTTCCACTAATTTAAAACATCAAGTGTCAGATAAAGTTTGTGCTCTTGATTTTTACTCGACTGCATGTGATGACAGCATTACCAAGGAGCTGCTTGAACTTGGGACTCTAAAGTGCACAACAACGTTTAAGGACATTTTTGAAGCTGTGTCAAATGCATTTGACAAGATGGAACCAAAATGGGACAAGCTGTGTGAAATTAAAACGGACGGGGCTCCAGCTATGAGCGCAAAGGAAAGGCCTCTATGGTGTGAGCCAAGGTGAAATTAAGTGTTAAAATGCACTGTATCATTCACTAAGAAGCCCTCTGCGCCACGATAGTCCAGCTTGACGATGTGATGAACACTGTTGTGAAAACGGTCAACATAATTTGAGCACGAGGGCCTTACCACAGAGAATTTCTAGCTTTTTTATCTAAAGTTGATGCTGAATAAAGGGACCTACTATACCATTTCTCAGCTGCTGGCTAAGTCGCGGCTCCCTGCTGTGGTGGTTTTATTCCCTGAGATCAGAAATTGACCTGTCTTTGAAAGAGAAGATCTGACCTCTTCGTGAGCAGAGCGACCCTCTATAGCTGGCAGACCTTGCATTTTGGTTGATCTTACTTATCATCCTAAATCGCTGAACAAGAGTTCAGAGACCAGCTTGGGATGCAACTTTGTGCGCAAAGGAAAGCTTTCTGTGCGAAGCTTCCTGTCTTTGAGACACAACTAGGCAACTTCAATGTTGCACAGTTCTCCACGCTGTTCAAAATCAAATGTACTTTTCCAAAGGATGACCTTTCTGCTAAAAAGGGGAAATATGTGTCTGTGATCACATCTCTCATGACAGAATTCAGTCAGCGCTTCAAGGATTTTCCTGTGAGAAAGAAATCAAGGTGTTCGCGACTCCCTTCCTGATGGATGCAGATAAAGTGAAAGAGAGTCTGCAGATGGAACTTATCAAAATGCAGTGTGATGATTCTCTGAAGAATCAGCATCAGCTCCTCTACCTAACTGACTTCTACCGGTGTTCAGAAAAGTTTCCTCTGATGAGAAGCCATGCAAAAAAAAAAAATTTAGTCTGTTCTACTCAAGATACGTATGTGAGCAAACATTTTCACTGGTAATCACAGCCATCTCTGTGATGTCCTTTGCATTACCAACCTTACCCCCAGACCTGCCAGCCAACCTCCAGTCCAAAGTGCAGCATCACTGCTGCCACTAAGTGCTGTGTTATATATAACAAAGTATTCATTTCTTAATAAGTCCAATTATTAAATGAATTCAGTCAATTCAAGTTTTCTAACATTAACATTAGTTGACATTAATAAGCCCAATAACTTATTTGTATAATAAAGCTAGGGCTGGACGATATGGCCAAAAATGTTCTCACGATAAAAAGTTTCATATCTTTCGATATCGATAATTATCACAATAAATATAAAATAATTATATCTTTTGAGTTTAAAGGCTGATTTTTGCTCCTCAGTAAAAGTTGAAGAAACATGATGGTTAATTGTGGCTTAAACTCTTTTTTATGGTCAGAACATGACAAACATTTGATTCCAAACAGTGGATCACTTTACAAATCTGAGGGAGAACATTCAAAACATTTATGATAAAATCTTTTTCAACAAATATGCTCGAGTAAAATTAAGTAAAAGCTGTTTTTCTGTACTTTTTCCTCAACAAATAAACATCTTGGTAAAAATTCAGTCCTAATTTGTGTGTGATTCAAGTGAATCAAATCAAACATTTATTGAATATTTATTATATTGTTACTGAAAAAAAATATGACGCAATATTTTTCCCCACTTTAAATAGGGCTGTGAAGGGGGGTCACCATCCTAACGAAGAAGCAAACTGAGGCTGCTGCTTTGAGAATGAACTGCCGACCCTTTTTGTAAAAAAAAAAAAAAAAAAAGACAACCAATTAATAGATTTGTGATGCAGGCTGTTTGTTTTTCTTTAAGCATATTCAATTATCAAGCATAATTTACCTACATTTGATTGATATTGCTAACTGTAATACACTAGCGGTGTGGCACATGCTTCGCCTCTAGTGAGCGGCCCAGCCCTTCGTATATATTTTTCTGTATGTGGCCCTCAGTGAAAAAAGTTTGGACACCCCTGCTCTAGAGCCAGAATCAAGAATAGACTTGGCAAGAACTGAAAGTGCCTGCCTGAGGATCTGAGGCTTCACACTGGCTAATGGGTGGGCTGGGGAGGCCTGTGGTATTTTTATTGTCAACCAAGTCAGTCACTCAGTTGCCCGAACAGTTGCTGGAATCAGAACAAAGTAAATGTGTTGATTTGTGTCACTTAAATCCTTTGCTGCTGCATTTTAGCCACGCTGCAAACATGAAACACACGGATACAACTATAAGCTTAAACATTCACACATACTGTCGGATTTTGACCAACGGCAACAAAAACTGGATTCAAAACCAGAGTTTCATTACTTTGCTCGGTCCAGCGTAGCCAAAGCAGTAATGGTTTCATTTGATACAGCTGGTCTCATACAAACAAACAGAATAACATTTCGTACTGTTGCCCTAAATATTGAATGTCTTATCAAAGCTCCATGAAAATCATGTATTATTAAGCATCAAGTGCTAGACTTAAGATAGGAGAAAGATAAGAGAACAGCCTGAGACACTGTGGAGCTGGTTTGTGTTTCCCTATTGACACTTGGACTACAAATGGACTGATCGCCTCAAGGACCAGCTGTGTGTCGGCTTTGTGGATTTCTATTGGAAATCATTCTCCCACTTGTTTCCTCATGGTTTCTGCCCATCAACAACAGCAGCTCAGTGGCCATCCAGAGCTCAGTCTCCTGTCTTTTCTGGTATTTTGGATGCATTCAACAACCAAGCGAGGAAAAGGGCACAAGAAAGGCACAAAACTGTCACATTCTGAGAGTACAGAGGATTGCAACCACTTTGGAGATCTGACAAAAAGAGGTTTTCTTTGTCAAACACAGCAATTATTGACGAGACAGAATAGGAAGACAGTGGAAATGGCTACCAAGTGGTTTTGATGTGCGGACAGAAGCCTGAACTCTTTAACCAAAATGACTGTTGTTTCCTAAGTGGAAAGCCATCTGTATGGATAAGAGTTATGCTTTATAAGCAAAGTCCGCACAAAGAATCTGTGTAATTTCTTAAGATTGTAATCTCCAGTGGCCTAAAGGAACCTGTTTGTTGAAAGGATACTTTAACAAAATACTTCAATCTGAGCATATTGCTTAAGCAGATTCCGAAAATCTGCTGACTAAATGCATTTGAGTGGAGTACATGATGTAGGGAGACGAATACAAGTATAAGCTTTTCCAAGATAACATAAACCAGAAAATAACTGGTTAAGGAACATTTATCAGGACTATAGACAAAAAATAGAAAACATGCAATTTCTGACCTTTTGATTATCTGCCTATGTCCAGTGAAGTAGTTTCGTTATACAGGATGTGAACTATGGGGGAGCCAGGGGGGGCTTAGCTCTCTTCGATAAGACATCAGCTCCCCTAAAAGCATGATTAGTGATGTTTTGGGGGATCTCTAAAATATTGACATCATGCTTTATTGCCATTAATTTCTATATATTTCTGTATCATCATGGATCCACGCGTTATCAGGAGCGTCAGACTTCATCCTGCCAGAGGGAACGATCACCGGCCGTCCGCAGTGGGCCGGTCGCTCTGTGATATCCTGTCTCTGGCCCTGTGTCACCGCCCCACTCCCTCTCCAATACCTACAATGGGCTGTGTCGCTAGTACGACCGACGCGCTGTGAGCGGTGTGTGATCGTTCCCTCTGGCTGGATGAATATTAGGCTACTGCAGCTGGGGGCTCTCCGCAGCGGCACACAACTTTTTAAATTCCCTCTCACCAAAAAAAAAAGGTCAGGTCGCAAACAAGAAGCGTAATTGTGGCAAAATGGCTACATATGGTAATAATATAACAAGACAAACATGCTGCAACTACTAATGATTCAGCAGTAAGACTCACAGTCTGTCTCTCGCCCCCTCCTTCCCAGGAAAGCTATGGTATAGTTTGCACATTGTCATTATATATTGGACCTGGCTATGTATATCAATAGTGACTTTCATGGTTAAAAAGTGTTTTATGATAGTCAATTTATCACTTTGAAAATATCGCTGTACTTAGCTACCTATAAATTACAGAAAATGTCATTAGTGTGTGCATTTTCTTTGCTACCTTACTTGAAGCATCAGGGCTTTCATGACAATTTGTATTGAGAGGTCACAGGCAAGTCAGATGTCAGGGTCAAAAAGCAGTTCAACTGCAATATCTTCATCTGGGAGAGGATGAGTAATCTTAAATGAAAGTCTTTATCTTGCCAAATTGCATAAATGTATCAGATGTTCATACTGCATACTGCTAGCAAATGATTTGGGGGCCAGAGTTAAGGGGTGTGAAGGGCGGATGAAACCCTGCAGGCTGACCATCTGTACACTAAAAATAACTAAACCAAATGACATTAAGGGAGAACTGGAAGATTTCACAATCAATCTGTGATGTCTACTGCTGTTATTTTGTGAGAAACTCTCGTTTTTTCACAAACACACTTTGTCTGAAGTTGCTTTTTGACAAACCTTCGAGCAGTGATTACTCTGTGCTGTGTACACATGTAGGTACAAAGAGAACAAGAGTGCAGGTGATGGAGAGAGAACAATGGCTGGGTGTGTCATTCCCACTTACAAAATGTTACAAAAAAGCCACTGGAGAGTGTGTTGTATTTCACACACAACTAATGGCAGGGCCACACGGAGTAGAGACTGTGGTCGCATTGCATCAAAGTCTATTGAACACTTTTGTCTGTGGAGAAATAGGTACCTCTGCCTCTTCTATGATTGATTTTGCTTTGTTTGATTTCAGAACACTGCTGTAAAATCGCGAGTCAGTGTCACTCTTTGATTCTTGAGACTTGGACAGTATTCATCCTCACTATTTTCTGCATTTGTGTTGAACAGCTGGCTGTGATTATTCATTTGAATGGCTTCAGTTGGCTGGCTCTAAGAAGGAATTTACTTTTTTTCATGCCTAAATATTGCACGTTTGATCACCTCGCACACTAGACAAATACGGGAGGCGCCAAACGTTGCTATAATTTGTTATCTTTTCTTTCACTGAACGTTACCAATACATAGGCCACCAACGCCAGAGGTTTTCGCTTCATCATCGCATGCATCTGATGTAAGGCGCTGAGTCTGTACTTAAACACAGATTGTTAACATTGCCAGGAAGCTTATTCTAACAGGAACACTCACAGAGAGCTGCACAAAGTTTGCACGGTGCACACAGGCAAGGTAGGTCACTTGTCAAGAGAGGAGAAAGGATGAGGTGAACGGGGCTGAGTCTGTCTTTTTATCTGCACACTGAGTGCAAATACTGGCACTTCAAAGCCCCCCTGTCACCATCTTATAATTTAAACAAAAACCGTATGAGACAATAAGAGCATATAAGTCAGCAAGCATGTGTCATTTTAACAGGTGTGGAACAAAGGTAGTAAGAATAATTAGCTAATGATAGCAGAGACAGTCTAAGCATTAGTTTGAGAGTGTTTTCACTAATAAGTGTTTGTTGCTGTAGTTTGTTGGATGTGAATGCGAATCAAAGAGCACACCTAATTGTTCGTTATAACTTTACACTAATGTTTTTTTTTAAA
Source organism: Lepomis gibbosus (assembly GCA_029875015.1). Classification (NCBI taxonomy): domain Eukaryota; kingdom Metazoa; phylum Chordata; class Actinopteri; order Centrarchiformes; family Centrarchidae; genus Lepomis; species Lepomis gibbosus. Next base: position 4,863 of record JAPMOB010223139.1, on the reverse strand, counting down.
AATGTCTTAATTGAGCAACACATAGCACCTGCTATGAATGTTAAGCTGATGTAAATCACCTCGTTACTGTATTCCCTTTGGTCAAACTGGCCTCCGTAGGTGTCGGGGTGTTCGGTCCTGGTCTGTGTTCACTGCTGAGCCTGGTTCCGTTGCCTGCTCGCTCAGCTCATGTTCTGGTGCTCATTCTGGCGCCGCTCCCCTGCAGCTTCCCCCCCGCTGGGTTCCTTCACGCCGGGCCTGAAAACCTCCTCCTCATGGCGATCCATAGCTTTTCCTCCTGCCAACACTCCCCCCGTAGTCTGAATACCCAGGTAGAGACAGATAATCCACGTTGCAACAGAAGAGATCTGTGTTGCAACAATCCTTGGATATTGTGGTCCCAGGCCTAACGACCGGGGCGGAGTTTGACCAAGACATTAACAGTTAGTCGACTTTTAGGAGGCATAAAAATTTATCAAGTTTACACTGCATGGTGGTGCTCCAGACAGTGTTTTATATAAGGGTCTAAATCTAAAATCAACTTCTTTTTGGCTTCCACACTGTATGGCTCAGTGCACTCTTTTAATACAGAGTCAATGAATCATAATGCAGCTCCCTCCTGCTAGTACTTCCTGCTGCCATGTCTTTCAAACTAAAGTGGAAGACACACATTTGCCTCTCCTGTGTGTTTGTGCGTGTGTGTAATAATATATGGTGAACTTACCCCGGGCGCCATTTCAGAAAAAAAGAATAAAGCTACTCATTGGTCACTTTAGAGAAAAAACAACGCAGTTCAGTACTCTGTATGATTGTAATGCTTTTGTGGGGCTTTGTCCCAGAGCACTTAAGAACTGACAGATAATAGAAGTGAAACGCAGCCCAGGGGGGACAGCAGCTAAAGTGGGACCATTTCTTTTCGTAAAGGTGGAAAATAACCACTTTCTGAGTGAAAAACACTCTCTGACTCTACTAGCTGAACCTGGTAGCTTTTAAATGGTATAGTTTTGAAAGTATATTAGGTTCTTCTCCTTAGTGATAAATATAATTATATCTAAATAATTACAGTGAAAATGCCATTTTAGTTTGGTGTACTGGAATGGGAAGGGGAATATAATGTGTATTATTAACAGTGTATCAAATGATTAGGTGTAATATGAAGGGTGTAGCTCAAGGATGAACCCACAGAGAATAATCCCACGACTCTGCACTTCCCCTCAGAAATACAGAGCATTTTTTTGCGTCTTTCCATTCGTTGTTTTGGTTTCGCTTTACTGTTTTGGTTCACTCTCACCACTCTCATCAACCTCATTTCCAGCAGCAGCAGGCAGCTGTTTTCAACAAAAAGCTCTGATAAAGCCACTTTACGCTTCCTGCCCATCATCTCGTTGCCATGCGGAATCGGATATACTGCATCTTAACCACATATGAGAGTGTGCAGTCGAAACAAACAAGAGTCTCTCTATGTTGCACACATGCATTAACCATAGGTAATTTTATCTCCAGCGGTAAAATATTTTTTCCCCTACTTCTCCGTACATAAACGTGCTCTTGCAAGTTTTTAAAATCAGGAAGAAAAAACCAAAACTGTTTCATTTCACCTGGACATTTACGTTCAGTTGATCAGTCTCTAGACTGTACGGTGACTTTGCTATGAAAACACCTGTGATTGCATTGAATATATTAGCATTCTCTCTCTCTCTCTGTGTCTAAAAGTTTAGTGGCTAGATAATAAAAATTCAATAGATGCTGTCTCTCTGTGCTCATCCAGAACTCCAGCTATGATTGGCTGCTCCTTTGTGGTTGATCGGGAATACTTTGGCGACATTGGTCTGCTGGATCCTGGCATGGAGGTCTACGGGGGCGAGAACATCGAGCTCGGCATGCGGGTAAGGACCACACACTATTACTGATGCTGCTGTTGGAATGGATTCACACTGGAAGGAGATTGATAAATAACGTGAAATATAGACTTTATTCTTTTTTAAATTGAGTTAAAAGCCACTGTGTTAAGCGGAAGGTGAAATTCCTCACAGAATTGCTGTAAGAAAAGTTGCTTTTTTAATGAGCCATTCCTTCAAAGCTGGAGGGTTTTTGGTGTGCAGATGTACACCAGGAAGGCCACACAAAAAGCCACAATTACAAATCCAATATTTGAGGGGGTAATATTTAGATGTACAGTCCTGGCCTGAAATGATTTGTGAAATCTATATTCAGGCTTTGGAACAGCTTATGATGAAGTTTTCTTATGTTTCCCAGCCAGAGGGATACAGCTTAAGATGCAAAACCCAGGGGCGTCAACAGAAGCCATGATTAAACTTAGCAAAGTTTCTTAGATGGGAGTGCAGCAGAAAAAAAATCCCCTTAATGCAAATCTTCAGCCAAACCAAAGGCTCTAAAACCTGTATACGGAAAATGTAAATCTCTTTTGCTGCTGCTTTGAGTTGAATTTAACGCTTCATGTGAGCGAAGGGCCTGCTGAAGAATTGGTTAGCGTTTAAATTCAGAAAATGTTTCTCTCCAGCCAAGTGGAACCATTCTGAATCTAAACGCACTCCTTGAGCTTATTGGAATGAGATATGCTTGAAAGATCCCACTCCCTCGTTTAACGTCATCCCCACATCCATTTTAAAAATCTCGAGATGGCTTCAACAACACCTCTGAAGTGTCGGACGCCTTTGAAAAAGCACTGAGACCAGAGAATAGATCTTGGTTTACAGATTGCGGCAGTGCTTCATTGAAGCCAGAGACATTTACAACTGTTAGTGACAATTTCAGAGCCTCTCATTATTCCACAGAGTGGCTTCCCCCCCATACATCAATAGCATGTTTTTTTGCCATTGACAATAATAACACAATCATCTTTTTATGTCTTTACCTGGTAGTTGTATTGCACTTATCATAGAGTAATAACTTAGCATTATGTATTATGTGGCAACTGCCAACAGCCTCCCCCAAGGTTACACGGTGTTTTGTCATTTAGTACAGCTGCTTGTATGTACCTATCAAACCATGCTCCTGAGTTAGACGAGGTTCGTGGGGGGATCAATTCAGCTAGAGCAGCTAAATAAAGTTAGCACAATCCCGTTGAATTATGTGATATAGTGTAACAGTGACGTTCTTTTAGTTCTCTCACACACACAAGCTCCTCACTCTCTGTCCCTGTGAATATTTACTGTTAAAGCAAAGTATTCCTCTCCGTCTGCGAACACAGTGCCATCACAAATGTAATTACCTCTCCTCCTGTTTGCCCTGTCTATGTGGAAGTGAAACACATGCCACAGAAAAAAGGGGCTATTCAGCACATGTGCAAGCTTGAATAGGTCTGCAGTCAACAACCAGCTTCAACCATTCATATTGTACAGCCGCTAATGGAATGTAGATGGGCGTCTGGCGAGTGGACGGCAATTACTGCTCTAAGGCTACTGCAGCTCAGGCAGCTCATTGTAGCGCCGGCTGAGGAGTTGCCATTTGGGATAGGCTTGATTGACAAGAACATGTTTAACAATTAGCCAGGGCAACTCACAGTAGCTGAGCTTGCCCGGGACCATCTGACTACAGGGGGCTGATGAAAGGCAGGGTTCACACCAAAAGGTTATGGCGTATTTATAATTTATTGTGCGTTCCGGATTTTGAGTCTAGCTCTGGGTAAAACGGCTTCCAGGATCCAAGGAACTGGCCTCTTTGTAAGCAGAAAGGAGGCTTGCATGTACGGGGCTGATGATAGAGTGCAAAGCACTGCGTGTGGTGTTGTTTCCGTGAGGAAGAGAATGAAATAAAACCAAGGGAAGGGAAAATAAATCATAGATCCCACTGAAGTTTGCTGTTTGTTCAGGTGTAATAATTTACAGGGTAGAGCCTGTGAATGAAAAGAAATGAACAGAGAGACGGGAAAACTGCAGAGACAAAGAAAACGGATATGTAAAAGATGCTCCCAGCATGATGTAGTGAGGAATATATATAGGCTACATAATCTACAGCCACAACACTAATGCATTATATCAACCTTGCAAAATTCACTAGAATCAACTGCATATATTTTTACTTGACCTGCAACTGATGTTCCTTACTCTCATAACACATTTGTCCCTTGTGCCACATCTATTAGCAAAGCAGGAAGTTGATATCCTCACCTTTTAAAATAACTGGAAATGGCCTGTCTGGACAGAACATCCTGCTGGCCACGAGGCTCCGTTCGCAAACAGAGAAAAATGGTTGGGGATAGAAATGATGATTTCTGCCAGAAGTGTCGATATGAGTTTATCTTGTAATGTGTCTCCCACCCCTCCTGCATTGCTGAGTCTTTGCTGATAGTGCATCTCAGGAGACCAGGACATTGCTTTTCATTTCAAAGTTCCTGTGGGCACAAGTATTATGCTGTGGTAACTCTGTCAGCAAGTATACTACTACATCAAATCAATCAAGGGTCATCGCCGCAGCTGCTGCTCCTGCTAGTTCCACTGAAAGCTGATGTGGAGTGAAACTTTTCTACATATAGTTTAATTGCTCTCACAACTTCTGCAAAGCTAACAGCTCGTATAAATTAAGATAAGGGAATGACATTCAAACATAGTGTTAAATATGAATCAGTGAATTGGCGAGTAAGCCTTAACATTTGGGGGTTTTCAAAAGCACACTGTGATACCTTTATATTTGTATAGAAGTTGTCAGTGGCTATTATTTATTCTATATTTAATATTCTGTCATGTTTCATTATAAAGTAATTATTTTCCCAAGCCTCTGAAACAATATTTAGTCATACCACATTAAAGTGAACAATTAATCCTCAAAATATTGTTATAAAATTAAATAAAGACATAGATTAAAACATCATCGCAGTGTATAGAGAGAGCTTTGGGAAACTGCAAAATCACTCCCTTGACTTAC
>JAPMOB010223134.1:0-10458 GCA_029875015.1 Lepomis gibbosus | reverse complement strand
ATATATATATATATTCAATTCATCCTTGTGGATGAATTGAAGTTTAACATCACAAGACGTTGCAACATTTTTCTCCCTTTGATGTAAATAACCAAGAAAAGAACAAATCCAAACCCCACCCCATCTCCATCAGTTTGACATTTTTGGATTGCAATGTTGGTCAGTTGGTCAGCCATTTTGGTCCAGACTGAGATATTGTTGTAGTCCTCCACTGGTGAAGTAGCACCTGTTACTGTTCATAAGTAATTCAGCAAATATTTCATGCCTGTGTTTTGCATGTCCCCTAGAGGGGTTAATAAAGTTGTCCTCTTGTTCTATTCCAGGTGGCAGCTCCAAGAAACAGCAGTCTGTTTGAGCATGTGGTTGATGACCAGCCCATCATGATTTATAAAGAGGTAATAAAAAACATTTTAATTAATGTTCATTTCTACATGTACTGGTTGATGTGTAAACTGCATAGGCTGTTTCTGTGTTCATTCATGCCACAATGAAAATTGCATTACTACTATAGTGCAAGAAAAAGCTTGTCTCCAATACATACCCAAAAGTAAAGCAAGAGGGAAATGTTTTCATGTTGAAACATGACAGACTTTGGATTCATCATGGGCAAAAAAAGGTGATTTTCCACAGCATTTCTCTATTTTAATCTTGCCGTTTTTTTCACCAAACAGGAAACCAACTAGGAAGTGAAATATTCTATAATCTCAGGAATTGCGACATTTACTTGTCTGTCGTACATAAAGAAGTCTCTATTAGAAATCATGCTACAAGGTCCAGTGTAGTGCTGTTCTTTGTTGCTGCATGGGGCTGTATTTTCAAAGCCTCCTGACAGAGAGGGTAATACTTTAATTGTAACATTTCTAGTAACAGTCTTTCTGTAGTTTAAAACAGTGGTTTCCAGCCTTTTTGTTGTCCACTTAAAATGAAGCAATATATAGTATACTCATCACTGGTTTTTGCTGATTGTTTTTTTTTATTACAAATTACAATGTTTTAAAATGATGTATGAAACATTAACTTGATTCATCCACTCTCCTGTTTCAGCCATGCATTCTATTCTTGACTACGCAACTGAAGAGTTTCTTGAATACAGTTTTTGGCGTGATACTGGGAATCATATTACTCTTGGTATGTACTGTCAGTCTGTGTACAGTGGGTACAATTGTACCCACCTCCCTGTTTATCTACTCTAACTTCACTATCACTTGTTCTGTGTTTATCCTGTACTTTTCCAACTCTCTCCGCAGCTTAATGAAAATGTTCAATGGAGTCAAAGGAGGGCTTTGACTTAGAACACTCCCCACTAATATCTCAAATGTACAATGTACATGTACATTGTTATATCGTTTATATACATTGGTACAGCTCATTCAATCGTACAAAACTTAAAGGGCAAATTCAGATTTTATGAAGTGGGGTTCTGTCACGGTCACTGCATCTGCTTTGTCTTTTCTGCCCCCTTCTGTTTCTTCATAAAATTGCAGCACTATTCAAAACAATGCAATGGCACAGGATGAAAATACTAAGGTGAATAGGAAGTGAACAACTGTCTCTGTTTCACTGTTTCTTTAGGTATTGTCTACAGCATTGTGTATTGCCATCTTGTGTCAGCTACGTCGGAAGGAAGATACTCCTATAGTGGTCTACACTCCAGAGGCAAAAGCAGGAAACTACACTGCTCTTGTAGAGCCTGAAGAGTCCACATGATTTCTTTGTTTTTATTTTTGGCTGCTCTTAACAATGGTCAAGGTCATCATGACCGCATATCATGCAAAGTTGAGAGAAATATTTCTCTCCTTGGCTTGTGTACAGATTACAGTATATTCCATGCACACTACCTGCATAATCAAGTACTCTATAAAACTAACTACACACATACTAACAAACAAATAAATACAATCATGTGGCTCAGGAGCTAGAGCGAGTCATCCACTAATCCGAAGGTCAGCCGTTCAATCATCGGCTCCTTTACTCTGCATGTCGAAATGTCCTTGAATATACTGAATCCCAAATTGCTGTGCCATTGGGGTACGAGTATGTGTGAATGTTCCCATGTGCAGCTGGCACCTTGCATAGCAGCCACTGCCGTCAGTGTACTAATGTGTAAATGGGTGAATGTGACTTCTAGTATAAAGTGCTTTGAGTGGTTGGAAGATTAAAAAGGTGCTATGTTAGTGCAGACCATTTACATAAATGTATTTGTATAAATCTTGGTGAACAACAGATAAATGCATCAATGAAGTCGTTCATACATCGACAGACAATTGATAACAGAAGGAGGACCAGTGTATACAATTAAAGCAGTGAAGGATGGCTCTTTTAATTTGCAACGTGTTACACATACATATTTACCATGTTTCTATATATATGCATATGTATATGTAGATGCACAGCACAATTAAATGCTATGGTCAGTTTTCTGGTCAGAATTTTTACTTCATTATTTACCTACATTATTTACTAATGTTAAAAACTATAATCTCGACTTCAACAAGTGGAGTGAGGACAGAATTAAACTATTATAACATATCGCAATAGGCCAATGCATAACGTAACCATAAGACATATATTTAAGGTTAAGAAAACAGTTAAGGTCAAGAAATCAGTTTAAAATATGTGTGTCCCAAATTACCAAACACATGTCATTAAAAATAGTTTCGGGTCACTACAACAAAACGTTGAGCCATGCTTGATAAAAGCATCATAAGCACTTTATTCCTTCATAAAAAAATCAATTCCAATTATTTTAGGGTTTATTGCCCATGCACCCAAATCAACAATCTTAACTCTAAACTTCACATTCTTTTCTTATGGTTAATGAGACAATCAATTAATGTACATTTTAAATCTGCAGTGCAGGGTACCAGTTTCTTTGTCCGTTGTTGTCAAGTCTTGGGTTCAACTTGCTGGAAACCAGACATTATGAGATGTTCCTGAAAAAAGGGTGGTGTCAGGTTGTGCTATGCACAGTCAGGGAAAGCAAAAGGTAATTTACTAAGGTGGCTTAGGTTGCCAGAATTGGCCTCTCAACCTTTGTTGTTCATGCTGCTGGGTTTTTGAAGGACTGACATAAATTGACAAATTTGTCATTCATCTTTCCATTAACAACCTCTCAAATCCTGCAAAGGGCATGTGACAGCAGAGGTTCCTGGGAGATGTTTATCAGTTCATTTTCATCACTATCTTTATCACAATACAAAAGGAATGTCTGTATTTTGTGGTTTTGTAGCTTTTCTTAAATTTTCTGTATCATATTCTGCCAAACTTTATATAAACACTGTTTTTTTATTTGTTTGCTTGTTTGTTTTTTTTGTAGTTTTTTTTTTTTTTTTTTTTTANACAATTTTCTGACTTTTTTAAAGAAGCTATTGTAGTACTTTTGCTGTTTTATGCATACTTATATTTTGGCACCAGTATTTTCATATATATATCATTGGATTATTATTACTGAGGCATTAATATGTAAGCAACACTTGGATGATAAAGCTGGTATAAAGTATTTGGTATACTATTACATAATTAAATCTATAATAATGCATTTTATTTTAGAGGTTGATCACGTGTTTTGTAAGTCAAATCTTAATCTGCAGTAACACGAAACTATAATAATATAAGTTGCATAAAATCGAAATACTCAAGTACAAGTACCACAAAATTGTACTTAAGTATAGTACTTGAGTAAATATAAGATTATAAGTTCCAAGAAACTATCTGAAAATAAAAACTAAGACATTAAAGGAACAAGAGTCACATTTTTTATTCCTGCTATTTACAAAATATTACATAAGTGCATTCCATAACTAAAAAAACAGTGTATGACAGAAAAAAACGTACTTTTCAAGAACATATTGTATATTAGGCATTAATGGTTAAAGTGCACAGGTAGACATCGGATCTGCTGTTTCAGATGAAATTCATTTGACAATATTCTTGCCAAGGAGACGTTTCAACCACAGGCAGCTCATGCAGCAAGTCATATTAGAAGTGATGTGGCATAAAGGCTTCTTCGGTGAGAGTGGCATCAGTTGGGACATTACAGTCTCAAGAATATTGATGACGCATTTTCCTACAAGAGACTCTCACAACCTGTCTGCAGTGGCCTTGCTAAAATTTCTCCAAACTTTTTAAATCAAATTTTGGAGGCGAAATAACTGAGGATTTACTGCATGTCTACTGAATGTGCATCCAAACAGAGTCCCTTCTCCTCCTTATGGACATGATCATGTGTCATTTACTCACTGAATGTTTTTTAAGAAAAACTGAATGGCATGATAAAATTTCAACTCTACAGTGTGCTTGACAAGGCATCAAGACATTCTGGTGTCCCAATGAGAGCAGTGGCTCATTCCTTTGTCTAACCTGATTATTTACCCAAGAAAATACATCGCTCAATAATAAATAAATGATTACATTTCAATCAAAGCACTTTGTAAACACTTTTTAAGAAAGGTGCTATAGGGTTATTAATATTATTATTTGTTTAAAGATTATTGTTTGCTCTAATGCTGAAAATTCAATGTGCTTAAGACAAGTATGAATATTTAAATATGTATGTTTAAAAGATGTTGGTCCAGTTGACATGTGTTAAATTAAACCCATTAGCATCCATTGGTTACATGCCATGTGTTCGTGGTTGTGCAGTTTTGGCGGAACATGAAGACTACACTCATCTCAAAATATTAAAATCTTTTATCTTGCCAACAGAATGTAGCTCCAGCCCATTCCAAAAGCAAATCAACAAATATATATATTTATATATAATAACAATATGTTAAACTGGATTAATATCTGTCTACCAAAGAATCACTGATGTGATGAAGAAATGGAGAGAACAAATATTATCCAGATAAAACAACACTTACTGTAAATAACAAAATGCCAGGATAGGCTCCAGCTATTCAAAGGAAACAGATGGCTGGTTAATGCTCGGTAAGATAACATACCTTTAGAGATATGGCAAAAGCATGTGAAAATGTGATTATTAATAAAGATTGGTTAGCTTCATTAAATTGCATTATTTTTACAGCAGTAAGGCCAACAAAGAGTAATTTGAAAGTGATCTATGCATGTAGATTACTTTTCAATATCAGTTACATGCAATACCATGTATAAAAAGAAAATTATATTGTCATCATATGTTGCTATAGCACAGAATAGCCAGGTTATGTTATACAGCATAATGTGTTTACATGTGCAAATTTAAACAAGGTACTCTTGATGATAACTTGAAGTGTGTATCAAAACGTACTAGGTGACTAGAAGGCACCAGGAACATATCTGTTTGACTGGAGAAGAGCCATGAACTCCTGTTTCCTTTGTATCTGGCCCATCAGCTTGATGCTCATGACGAGTAAAACCACCTGGGGAGGGAAGCACGAAGCAAGAGTTACAAGCATGCTGTGGTGTTCAGTAATGGTTACAACTGGGATCTGCAATTTTTTGATTTTTTTGCTGACCTAGAATCTGACCACCAGTACCCTTGTGTAATATGTCTACTTATGACAGGGAGTATTTATTTGTGTGTATTAGTTTAGTGAAAGACAAATTAAATTATCTAGTGCAGAATTGTCAGCAATTGTTGCCCTTTTCACAGACATGTTCATTTCTTCTATATTTTACAAACTAGCTTGAATTTTAACATAATAAATTAAGCAATTTGCGTTGGAATTTGTATACAAATAAATAGCTGTGTAAAGCCCTACCAAACATATAAATGTGTAAACATACCCAAAACACTCCACTTCCAAACTGTATACCCATCGCCAATGAGAATGCAAGCTTCAGTTCAGAAACATAAATTGGTAGGCAAGGCTGTGAAAAAAAAGTTTATTTTGAGTTAGAAAGGGGTCCAGTGGACCAGTAAGCCTGTTGATTTTTCTAAACAATGTTCTAAACAAGATCTTTTACCTCTTGATAAACATACTGGTTTTTTGGAGCCCCAAGTGTGGCACTGCCCCGTAGTCGAATCTAGTGAAAAAAGTACAAAATCCCATTATATAATATGACAAAAATGTGGTTCACTCAATAGGTGTTAAAGATGGATGAAACCTCTTTAACATCTTGTACTTTTTTGTTTTACTTTTAGTATGACCTGCAGCTGCCCAATGTACGTACTATTGTATGGAGTATGAATACAATTGGGACATACTACTTCTTCATAACATTGCACCTTGAACTCTGACCCTCTGGCTCATATGCATGTGGGTCAGAATGGCAAGATAACAATGCTGGCTTGCTTATTACAAAACGTGACTGGATGCAAAAGGGCATCCTGGTATTTTTGACATACTGAGCAATACAATTAGCGACTAATGTGTTAATTACCTTAAGGCAATGATGACCAAGACTATTAAAATAAACCCAAGTGAAGTGTCTAATGACTGGAAAGCAATGTGTGGCTACAGGACCAGAAATCCTAATGAGTCATCTTCACTGCTTATTTTCTGCTTATATAAAGGGAGGTACTCACACATTTTCCTGGATATTGACAGTTGCAGGAGGCAGGGATGGAAGAGCCCCAGTCTTTGTAGCCTTCAATAAGACCACAGCACTCAAACTGGACGTGAGAAACACACACACGCACACACATACACATGCAGGCCAAGTAAAAAGTAAATCCAAAACAAATAAACCAGAACAAAATGCATTACACAATACAATACACATCTAGCAGATAAACACTGATGAACATTATGAACATGGGATTGATTCCCCCATGACAGAATAAGTAGTTCTCTAAGAGACACCTGCTTGCCCAGCCATGCCCTTGTGTGGCTTCACTCATGTTTAATAGCCACCTGATTGCTGTGTGTGATTTGTGTGGGGAGCTGTCTACTTTGGACAGTCTTCTTGTTTTTCTATCTTTACAGTTATCTGGCAGCTTTCCATCAAACAGCAAGTGTGAGAGCTGGCCTCTTTCTGCCTCAGGTAACCCCTAAGCTAGTGGTAGTCTGTGGTGAACACAGAAGAAGCCAACTAACAAGTTTTCTGCTGGTTGTATTAGCAAGCTAAGCTAATCCAACTATGCTAGTTTTAAATAAGGAAGTGGACACTGTCAGGTATGGCAAGCCAGCAGGGACTGTTTTGGTTATGAAAACATTTAGGGTGTGGGTTGTGTTAGACCAGAGGTTTTCAAACTAGGAGGTGCGACTCCTCAGGGGTGTGTTCTCTGAGTCATAATTCATTCAAATATGATCACACATACATGATGCACATATGTTTAGATTCAGTGTGATTTGCACTTCCTGGGGATGTCACTGTAATCAATGTTCATCGTGAATACATGTCGACAAATCTGTGTAGAAATCATAAGTTTTCTTTAATATCAAAGTAATTCAGTGATAGCTCTCTGTACTTCCATGCGTGCACTGCAAACATGAACTGCTAATATCTAGTTTAGTATCCTTTAAAGGTGTCAATTTGCCAAAATGTAAACAAATGGGGGAAAAACTGGACTCAAGTTGTAGGCCACAGCTAAGCTAACTAGCTAACTTCCTCTTTACTTGAACCAAAGCCTGAATTGTAAAAACATGGAACACGCCCAAACTGAAGTAGGGCAAGGAACAGTAGGAGTGACAAAATCCATTAACATTTACTTTTTCGTGTTTATGGTTTAAGAATTATGGCTGAATTGAGTAATCTATAGTCTTTCTATAATCTTACCCCTTTTACTGTACTCCACTACACTTTGAAGAAAGAAAGTTTCAATATCTGGAATGTATTATTAAACTCAGCCCAATGAACATCAAGTTTAAAAAATAAATAAAAGCAGCTTACTTCTTCTTGAATTCTATACAGCAGTGTCCTGTTGGTTTTGCTGGCTGTAGTAAGTGGCATCATGGACAGCAGCTTGGACTCCTCACGGACCACACGTTTCTGAGGAGGCAGAAATCACATGGAGTCTTATTTCTTTGCATATCAAGACATGCTGTAGTTAAAGCTGCGTTTTAATAGCTGTAGGTTATGTTGTACTATAGATGACATTTCATATTGTAAAAGTAGGGCATTCATGTACTATACCTCATAAACATCTTGGTAACTTAGAGCTGTTCTAATAATTATTGTTTGACTGGCTGCCGCCATCCCAGCTGCATACTGCACAGACAAAACAACAACAGTAAGTGAAAGAGAACCATTTTTGAACATACATTGTCCTACAAAAGAAAATCTTGTGAGAATTGTCTTTTTTCTTCTTGCATCAGATTCCTACATAGACACCAGAATGCACACACAGTAGCAACATAAAACACAGGATTTTACCAGAATCAAACACCATCTCTTTCCTTTACAGGCTCCAAACACACCGAGCACTGAGAGCAGCAGGCAGCCAATCTCCATGATGTACATTATCACTACAGAAACACTGGAAACCAGCTGAGGAGAAAAATAACATCAGTGTTAAAGGGATGCACTGACTGGCAAATGCCCTGACCAAAAATTATTGTTTTATGTAACAAACTAATCTAGGATCAAAGATTCTGTTAAAGAAGTATGATTCATCTGAGATATTCACTTACATCTAATATTAATATGATATTGTTATCACAGATGTATTTCCAAGATAGCATGGCTACAAAAGAGGTCATAGGTCAGGGTCAGCCACAGAACTGTACTCTTAGCGCCTGAATATAATTCACTGTCCTGCCGAAGGACACTTCAACTGGCAGATGCTTGCGAACACGAGGGCTCGATCTCAGGTCTTCCAGAGAAAAGACAATAAAGTATGTTCAGGAAATATTGACTAAGACCCATGCACTAATAATTCCCCAGCAACTATTTTGCTCCTTTAAAAGCCTGACAAGACAGTCGCCATTTCTGCTGCCAATAAATAATATGATCTGCTTAGGAAATTATTGTCATCCGGTCAAAATAAGATCTAAAGTCAACTTACTTTGCCATTTTGTACGAGTTCTCTATGCCAAGCTACTGTCATCGTCAACATGAAGAAGCACAGCGCCTATGGAGAAAGGAACATACAGATGTGTTAACGTTTGCACACCACTTTAAATTAAGAAGACATGAAAAGTGAAATGAAATTGATATTTTAGATTTATAATGTCAGTGTATAAAATTAGTATCCAATCCTATAAATACATTATATAAATGTTGTATATTTGTGCTGCCTTTTGGTGAACCCACGGATGTCACCTCTTATAGGGGAAGCTATAACGTTAGTTCATTTATGGGCAATAGCATGCTATCCAGGGTTAGCCTTCAAATGAAATAATACCTGATATTATAGGTCAGTAATTCCACAGCCAAAACAAGACCTACACTGCATAGGACTCACACATTGTCAACATTAGCATTTTAAGAACAACACAGATGGTCTTTGGGGGGAGAGGAGGGATGGAAAAGGATCCTTTGTGAATGCAAAGTATAACCACCACTATGGCGTCTTTCTGATATAGCTAGTAGATTTATCATCACTTTCTTTGTGTAGGGAACCTTAAAAGATTTTGGGATAAAATGCACTGCAGACATTGCCTCAATGTACATCATCATTTTGATGGATGCTGCAGCATGTTTGTGTGTGAGAGAGACATGTAGCACGAGGCTCGAACGCGTTAATTACAGACTTGACTGATGATTTCGGTCAAAATAACAGCAGTAAATCATACATTTAATCACATAATAGCTTACAAAAGGCAATCGAATGGGCCGAAATTGCATTCAAAACTAGAGAAATGCACCTACCATATGAACAGCATTTGCAAAAATAAACGGCCTTTTCAGGCTCGTTTTATCTGCCACCACGAACACTGCGCTCCGCTGCATGCTGCTGCTTCTCTTTCAAGCTTAAAAACGACCTTTTACATAAAGAAAATATTGTGGCTATGATTTGGACAGTAAGGGAATCTATCTATCCGCACAGGACGTCACGGTGATGTACTGGATGAGGATGATCTGTGCCGCTTTCACGCGCAGTCGGAAATATTGGAATCGAGAGGATTAGCGCACAGGAATGATGTTCAGCCATGATTAAAGGAATTCTTTCAAGAGAAATGGATGCAATGCTTGGGGCATTATGAACTCTCAGAAAGCTCTTGATTGCAAAAAGATATTGTAGGCCTATCACATTTGATTATGATAAATGATGGATTAAACTTTTTAGTAATTTTGTTAGCCAAACACAAATGCCTAAATGTTCTTTCACAGTATCAAAGTAGTCACCTTTAAACATGTTGACTCTAAAAATAGGCTACTCAACTGTAAACTGCCTTCTCACACATTTATATAAAACAAATACAGAGGACATGAGAGGAGGGCATGTGCAGGGAGAGGAGAATGAATGACACCTTAATGATAAAGGACAGAATCTGGGTCTGATGCTCTGAGGCATTTTGCAAACACTATGTGCGTTGTTTTGACCCAAATTGCCTCTATCTATCTATCTATCTATCTATCTATCTATCTATCTATCTATCTATCTATCTATCTATCTATCTATCTATCTAT
>JAPMOB010223133.1:0-10783 GCA_029875015.1 Lepomis gibbosus | reverse complement strand
CAATTTGGTTAGATCGTAATTTTACACAATCCAATTGGATCACAATGGAAAAGGAAGACTGCAGCCCTTATGAAATTAGTGCTCTTATTTTGTCACCCACAAGTACAAATACCTTGGCATACAACAATAACCGCATTATTCACAGTACTATACGTATTTGGAAACAGATAAAATCCCAGTTTGGTATTGAATCTATTTCTATTTTATTACCAATAGCAAAGAATCCTTCATTTGTTGACAATAACCTTCTCTGGACACTTAGTGAAGATCGAGGAAGGATAAATATCCCCGCACAGGCAGGATTCTTCAGATTTGGCATTACATGTGTTTACACATTGAATGCTGGAACTGGATTTCCTCAGCCGGCCAAAGTCCTTCCAAAGTCATGCCACTCGGCAGCCATCTTGGCAAAGACTCTGGGCAGATATTTTGGACTACAGGACCAGGCTCCTATCTGAATAAATAGGGAGAGAGCCAGATCCGCACTTACACAGGTCAGTCAGGACATAAAAACTACATGAATAGAATCACCAGTAAAATCTAATAAAAATCGCTGATAAAGTTTGACCACTTTGCCCCAAAATAAGATTTAAAAAGGGTTTTTCCCGACTGGTTATACTTAAACTACGCATGCGTAGTAAAAACAGACCCTTCCCGTCAGTGGAACGACACAATTGGCTGAAATATGTTTCCCGCTTTGGCTGTTAAAAGCAGACGATTGGCTTTCTAGCAGGAGGGGCGGGATGACCGCCATCTTTGCCGCTCCGGGCTTTCCCCATAGAGTTGTAGTGAGGATGTGATTGAGTCACGCGTCTCCTTTACAAAACGTCTCTGGCCGGGCTCAATAAACAATGCTATGTTAAACGGGCTATATGTAGTTTTTCAATAAATATGTGTGCTCCCTAGCCTCTAGCCGACACTGCAGCTAATGAAATGCAGTCCACTAATCATAGAACGACCGGCTCCCAGCACAACACGAACTCGACATAAGGACACAACAACAAAGTCTAAGTACTGAAGCCCATCAGGCCAAACGAGAACCGGAGGACGCTGAATGAAAACACCGTGAACATCAGGAATGCTAACTGTTAGCTCGTCGGCTAATGCCGAACAGTTGCTAATGTCACCCGGGGCAAAATACCACAGTTGTAACGTTATGGCTTTGCTCATTACTTCAACAGCTAAAATAACCCATATTACAATCCAGTGTACCACTGGGATTATGTCAAAGTATTTTAGCCTGCAAGAAAGGATGTAACGGCACAAAGCAAATGTTGAGCGATTTGCATACAGCACGAATCTACCACTGTTTGCTTGTAACATTTAATTTAGATTTATAGCCGTTTTACTGATATTCAGGTAAGTTACACAGCTTCTGCACCGTCTCAGTTGAAATTCTTTGACCCATATAATATACCAGTGGTTCTCAGGAACATCCTGTCTAAAAATGATGCAGAAAAACTAGTCCATGCATTTGTTACTTCTAGACTGGATTACTGCAATTCCTTATTATCAGGCTCTTCAAAAAAGTCCATTAAGACTCTCCAGCTGATCCTGCATTTTATGAAAAGCGATGTGAGATAACTAAATAAATACAATTGAATTAAATTAAGGAACTCAGGCCTTTCCGATGTTGACCGTGTTTTCACCTGATGTTGATCTGATTCTCATTTGGCTTGATGGGCTTCAGCACAAACTGTTTTGGTGTCCGTTAGCTGCGGCCTTGTTGCTGTGTGTGAGGCTCAGAATCAGAAGGCTTCACATAGGATTAGACATACTAGCCATCAGAGATAACAGAAATAGAGGTTATAACCCCTTCACACACAGGCAATATAAAAGTGATTCTTATCATTAAAAAAAAAAAATACATAAAGCCCCTTTAAAACGTGTCAAATGGTAAAATGTGGCTCCATGAGAGCTTTGGATGGCGGAATAATTCTGTCTGTCTGTGTAAAGTTCCAGAAGCAAGTCTTGGTTCGCTCCATTTTCTTCATTAGCTCATCATGAAGGAAAGACAAGGCAAGCTGTTGTTGGTACACTGCTCACATACTCCCTCTCTCTACGGCTAAACACACACGGTTTATTTAGCACACATGGATACATGCTAACTGATGGGGCTGTGAGCTGCAGTCTGTTTATCTGTCCAAGTGTGTAAACGGGGCAGCACAGATATGACAGAAACTATCTGCTACAGGGATGAAAGGATTAACAAGGAAATGAGCGAGTGAGTGAAGGCATGAACGTTGTTTCTCGGTAATTTCTAATAAATAACTGAACGATTAAGGTAGAAGATGAATAAATAAGTGTGAGCGAGGATGTATGACTGAGTGAAGAGCTGAGCTGTGATTGATATAAATGAATGAACAAGTTTGCTGCTAAATGAATGATGGATTAATAAAGTAATATATGTTATTAAGTAAACAAGCTTGACATCATTGCATTAGTTCATTGATATGATGGGTTACGATATTTGATTCAGGGAATTAATTAAGTGAATAAATTGAGTGATTGAGCCAGGTCATGCTTCACTGAGCGAACGTGTTAGTCGATAGATGTTTAAAGTGATGCATGAATTCATTAAATTATACATGAAGGACAGTGAGCACATGAGAGGGTTATACAGGGCTGGATTTGTGTCTGAATCTTTATCCTGATCCCACAGAAAAATCCTCCTGTTTCCGTCCCAATCTCAGAAGAATAACTATACGGACCCTGAGGGAAAAAAAAAAATAAATAAAAATCAATAGCGTTTATTCAATAAAGATAAACTGACCTATGCCCCCCCCCATTCCCATTGTCTTTTTTCCTGTCAAGTCCCAGTCACATGATGAATCCCACAGGAATCCCCGAAAAAATGTCAGCCTCTAGTGAACACGTGTAAATGATAAGATAAGCTGCTGCAACAGGCTGCCACACGATATCATACAGTGAAGCAATCAAGTTACTGAATGAATGTCAGCATGTATGAATGCATAAAGAATTATATAAAGAGAAAGGTTCCTACCAGCACACAGCGTCAGCACATTGTATGGTTCAGTTCCTCAGAGGCTTGCACTAATTAATCACGCCATGAACCTCTGCCTCGTTATGAATCTCACATTTTTACAGTAGGTTCAACAACAGAGTGTTCATTGCTTTTAAATACTATAAAGGTAGAGCGAAGAATGGAAATAAAGAGGAAACTACTTTGGGAACAACTAAATGATTGTAAAGATTTATCTATGAATCACTCATTTATTCTCAATAATGCAGCGCACGATGCAGATAAGTTGTGTATTGCACCATCAAAACTTCTCTGAGTTGAGCATAAGGTGGAGGTTGAGTTCAGCTGGAGGTTTGTGACACTGAAAAGGGAGCAGAGGTCTGTGTGTCCGTGGTCAGAGAGGCCAGACGATGCTTCGCGGCATCAGGCAGGTCTGCTGGGAAAGGTGATGTAAGAAGTAATACCTCCTGTTTAACCTCTCGTTAGCTTTCCATTACCAGTGTGTGTGCCTATACCGGGGCCCAGAGCCTCATCTGCAGCAAACCTGGAGCCTCTGCTAGCGCTTCCCAACGTGTATATATGTCAGCACGGCGCTCAGTGTGCGTCCTTCAGGATGTGACCCGGATACACATTCATCTGTCATGGGCCCACGAGGTTAAAGCATGCGAATGGGGAAATAATGTTTGAGGCTGTAGGCAGAAATGGGGCTGTAATGTTCCAATGCTGTAACTAGTCTGAAAGGTAAAGACGGTGTTTAACTTTTGAGATGAAATAAGCAGAAGAGAGGAACCAAAAATCAAGATTATGGTGATAAAGGAAGCTGCAATTTCAAGCTTCAGGCAAGGTTTTTATGATACTGCCATCTGTAAGATTAAAGTTTGGCTTTGAGGTCAAAATTACATGAAGTGAGGATGTAAGAAAGAAGCATAGCTCATCTTCCACCAGTCACCTCAGCTCTTTTTTCAAATCACTGTGAGCGTTGACCAGTTTTAATGTTCGCAATCTAGGAGCTGAAACTCATTGTTACTTTTACTGTCTGCTTTTAAATTAAATCACTCTACTGTAGAGTTACACCAGTGACTTCAATACTGGATAACTGAGTATAAAAAGTAAACATACAGTTTGTAGCTATTGCAGAGTTGGCAGCAGTATGTATTCATACCTTTAAGAAAAATATGAGTGTGTATGTATGTTTATGTTTATATTTAAGCATTTTGGTTTTGGTGTCCTCTTGTTTTAATCTTCAACCTTGAATATTGCACCGTTATATCCATCCTGTGAACGTTACTTCCCTAAGCTTGTCCTTCGAGCATTACAACCACCTTACTCCCAGTCAGATGGAACATTACAGCGTTTGGATATTTCAACCCTATTTAGAGTATAACGCTGCTAAATCTTAAATGCTTTAAGTTTTATTATATTTTTTCCAGAGCAGAGCTGACAGATGATGGCTGGTGTAGAGAAAATTAGAGGGCATACTAAATTCAGTTCTTAAAGTAGAATCACAACATAATAAAATTGTAGTGTATGTCTGAAGTTTTGTAACCAGAATTCGGAGCAAGGACTACTTTGAGTGATAGTCAAACTTTCAGCTTGGAGTAATTCTGAGTCACCAGAGAGTGAAATGACAACAGTTTCCTTCATAAGTCAGGTTTGTCATATCGCTTCGTGCTGCACTGCCAGACTGTTTTCACAAAACACTCAGCAGCCAGCCAATTAGTCTGCCATTCAGTCAGAGCTGGGAAGAAGCGCGCTGACACATTTCACTTTCATTTTCCACTTACTTCAAATCAGACACATGTAGAGGATGAAGAAACTGTGTCAACAAGTCTGTGCATCCATTCTCATCTCCTCCACCATCTCCGTAGTTTCAAGCCTTAGGAGTTTCACTGACTCTCAGGTTGGTTTTTAAATGTCAAGCACAAGTTAACCCCTTCATGCCAATTGTTCACATGACGCCGCTTCCATTCAGACTGCAGCCCAGATAACGTATGTATCCCCTCAATGCCAGTTATTATTGCATATTCGATACCTACAGTAGCTACCTTTCGCAAGCATCCATCTATGTCTGTTGTTGCCAGTTTGCATCATACCTCAATTTATCTATTCTATGTGCTAAAGATAAATTATTAATATCCACTTAATTAAGCATCAGCTTGAAAGCAAAAACACAAATTATTCATATTTTTTATATAATTGTAACTATAAAAGTTTGGAGTCTGCTGTACCTCTAAGCACATCCAGCATTACTGTGTTAGGAGGTCTGTGTACGCCGGAGCTCAGCCAAAACACGACTATTTCATTTATTCTTTAAACACACTTGATGAACAGAGGTTCCATCTTATGTGATTAACCTTAAGGAAGATCAGGTATTGAGCAACTTCATATGTGATAAACTCCAATGAAATCTGTATAGTGATTTCAGGTTCAACATTGGTAACTGTGGCTTAAGCTGCCAACAAGAAAACTAGCCAGTGAGCCAATAAACCAATGTCGAACCATCCTTTCAACAACCTTAACCCCAACAGCAAATGATCAATCAGTGAGACAGACAAGCAACCAAGAGTCAGAAAACCAGACAACATGGCAATCGACCAGCGAGTAGCTTCCCAGCAGTAACTCCTCATTCTAAAATAACACCAACCAGCCAATTAAAAAGCCAACCAGTAATGTTCTGGTTAGCTGTCACGGCGTTGATTTCAGCGGCAGCAGGCGGCTATTTTCAGTGAAAAACTTCTAAAAACTCACTGCACACTACCTGCTCAGTACCAAACAGCAGACATGGTTTGAGACTAAATGGTAAATTCAACATCTGACCAAACCACCAATGCTTACCATGCCAAGTGTGGAGGCAGCTAACCAACCAACAGCCAGCCTCACACATTTTCAAAACCAGCATTTGACATTCAAAACATCTGCTGCAGCCAATGATTGTTTATCAAGCCTGGAATGAAGACAGAATTCTTAATGACCAGGACGCATTTAAGGGACAAAGGACCCTTTGAAAAGTGGAGATTGGATTTTAGTTGCGATTCTGATTGAGACTAGCAGACAGCGATGGTGCTCATCTCTTTGTGATGTTGATCCGTCACCCTTTCAGCCCCTACCCACCCCTGAGGAACAGCAGACAGTTTGTCTACGTCAGCCGTCTCGCTGAACAATCCATTTTCAAGAGACTCCACATTTGTACACAAACCAGGTAGCATATTACAAAGGTTAGGTTGAGTTCTAGCCTCGTGCAAAAAAAAAATCTTCTTGCAGTGTAATTACTTATTGATGGGTTTTTGCATTTGTGTGTGAGTATGCCTGATGGAATGAACCCTGTATGCATGCATGTGTGTGTGTGTGTGCGAGAATGCATGAGTGTGTGCGTTTGTTCATTTGCAATTCAGTTGCTGTCCAGCCAAAGTAAGATTTACATAAAAAGAAAAAGTAAGAAATACTGTTACAGTATGCTAATGGTGGTCTGTTTATGAGGGAAATATGTATTCAGCGCTAGCAGGAAGGACTCTATGCATCTATAAATTACTTTGGGGGCTCTGCTGCCTCTCTCAGGGATGCTGATGTATCACAGACAGAAAGAAACAGCAAGAGAAAGATAATCTGAGTTTGTGTTGAGAAAATCTTTTGAGATAAAAAGAAAAAGAGAGACGGTCAAACAGCGAGTGAAGAAAGATAACTGATGAGAGAAGGAACAACTAATCTAACTACTCTAAAAGTGTTGAATTGATGCCCTTAAACTTTGTGCACATTTTTTAAGAGAACTGCAGAATGCAACAAAGATGTGCTGGCTGTAAAGCCAACAGGGCGCCATGTTCTTCTGCTTTTTAAATAAATATCCTTCACCACACCGGTCCCGTTGTTGGCAATAAGAAGTCTACTAATCAAAAGACACAAAGAAGTCTGGAAACACAGTAAATACTAGTATTAAGGCTGAATCCAGCATGTCACACAGTAACATGCTCAGATGATTATCACTTAATGTCAGAAATGTATTCTTCTTAATGAGACTGATAAGAAGAATCCAGTGTCAACGGAAATATTAAATAACATATCAATTTATTAATAACAGACGGAAACCATTTAACATATCCTGTTATGTCTCTTTTGGGAACTACTGTTCTAGATAACTTGATTTAATTACTTCAGTAATGGTATTAATTCTCTCAGCTCCTGTGTGTTTTTACTGCCATACAACAATAAATGTAATATGGTTCTTACTTATTTGTTCATTATATGAAAATGAAATAAAACCAAAAAAGCTTTATGATTGACTTACATTACTGCCTTAATTCAATTTGACTTATCTACCGAGTGCCATTTCAGAACAGAAGGTATCTCATTGCAAGTTTCGGAGCAGGTCTGGACCGAACTCTTGATATTTAACGGGCACTTGGCCACTGTGGCAGTTACCATTTACCTGTTTGCTAAGTGTGGATATTAAAGTACAATTTATACTTCTGTGTCAATTCGACGGCGTAGCCCCCTACCCTATGCAGTCACCTACAGCGCAGCCTAACGTGCTCCTCCTCAAAAATGTAACTACACGTCGAGTCGACGGGGACCGTAAGTAGGTACGCACGTAGCCACTACGCAGGAGGACAAATCCAGCTTAAGACAGACCCTTTCTCTGCTCAATGTGTCACTGTGTCCTTCTTCACCTACTGTGCTCCTCAGCTGACCCAGTCACCTGCTTGCCAAGCTGCACTTCATTCACAATTAAGTAGGGCCGGACGATACGGCCAAAACTGTTATCACGATAAAAAGTTTCATATCTTTCGATATCGATAATTATCAGGATGAGTATCAAATCGTTATTTCTTGATCGAGTTCAAAGGCTGATTTTTGCTTCTGAGTTTATGTTGAAGAAAATTGATTGTTAATTGTGGTTTAAACTTTTCTTTACGGTCAACACTTGATGCCAAACAGGGGATCACCTCACAAATCTGAGGTAGAACATTCAAAACAATTATGAGAATTATAAGTAAAAATTAAGCTTTTTTCAGTCCTTTTTCCTCAACATAATAAACATCTTCATAAAAAATAAGTTTGTATGATTCAAGTGAATAAAATAACATTTATTGAATATTTATTGAACATTTGTTATATTGTTATTGAAAAAAAAAGGCCATTGCGATAATTATTGTTATTGTTTTATTGTCCAGCCCTACAATTAAGTGTGAAACCCCATTTGAGCCTCTCATGGTTCAGGACCATCAGAGCCCTGCAGTGAGACCATTTTGCCCGCATATGCCCCTAAAAGTCAATACGTGCGAACCGGAAAAATGATTCACACACTGGTGGAACAGACGCCAGTGTGTGACCTTCCGATTAGCGGCCAACCCGCTCTACCTCCAGAGCCACAGCCACCCCACTATACCTAAATATACTATAAATACCGTAACTACAACCTACAATAAACCCCCCATCCTGCCCGCCGTGCCGCTAATCATTCAAAACACCCCGCCCCGAGTAGCGGGCAGGATGCGACACATAGCTGGTGTCAGTCTAATTAGAGTTGTTGAAACTCTGGCAGGAATAAAGCCAGCTAGTCCGGGAGAGTACCCGGTGGCCGAGTCGCTCGGTGGGCGCTTGAGCAGCTTGTTACAAAAACAAAGACAGAGATGTGAGCAGCTGGAGCGGCGAGACAGAAAAAAGCAGGGAGAAGATCAGGAGGTTGTGGGTTCGGGTAGCTGGCCATAAGATATATCAGGTACCTTGAACCTGAAACATGTTCAACTTTTCATAAAATCGATGTGCTTGTTAATTTCACTAGCTCTTTTGTTGGTTGAGCACTTAATGGCATTTTGATTAGTTTCTTGGCTTCTCTGTTTGACTGGGTTTTGCTTTATTTGTTGACTTTAAACAAATGGGTTTGTCTCACCCTGTCTGCCCTCAGTCACCACCTACAATGGAAGCTGCCATCCTACAAACATCTAAATTGTGTAACGAAAATGTCAGTGATTCACCTGAGGGTGTCGACGGTGTTGCATCACCTCAGGATGCTGAGACTCAAATACCTCAACTCTCAATGCCACACACCATTTTTCTACTCTTTGCCTCACTGTCTAAAGCTGTCTCTCAGTATCAACCCTTTGTGTGCTGTTTATATTCCACACAAAGAAAATCTAAAGAACAAGTGCTGCTGAAAGCTTCAGGCAACAAATCTGAGTGAAAAGGACCGACCGGAGCCGATTGAAGCCGTCTCCTGCTTGTCTAACAGACAAGAAACAAAATAGGGTTTGATTTGTCTGTATATGGCCTTTGGCCTTGTTAGTCTGTATCAGGAACTCTGTGACAGGCTGGTGAAAGCAAGGGACACTTTATCATACTGTGGCTGAGCACCATGCACATCTTGGTAAGACACTGCTCTCCAGTGACACTGGATGTCATTTGAAATGGCAGGTTTTATTTTGTGCTATGGGACGCTACTGATGTCACTTGAAGTTCTTTAACATGGTTTAATTGTATGCATGCATCAGTTTGGTTATCGACATAGAAGTGGATGTCAAAATGTGTTGATACAGAGAGACATGCGTCACACTGTGGTGCAGTCAGTATCACTGCCAGTGCAGCAGGTCAGAGGACAAAGACAATAAAATCCATGGAGTTCACCTCCAGCCACCACAACAACTGCTCGACGACAGACAGGAGAGAAATGGCCCTGCCGGCATCTATCAGCGGCTCCACCAGACTCTCCTTTTGTGCTTGTTTTGCCCTTTTTTATAAACATGGGAAACAAGTGTTCTTGATTGGTTTAAAGTCACAAAATCAAAACGTCACCTTGGTAACTTACTAAAGTCCAAGACAGCTTTTGGCGTACAACCTTCAAAATAAAAGCACAAATCTCAAATATCTGGGGACAGTCACAATAATAAGCAGTTGCTAGCAATATATTTTGCTCCAAAAGTGTGCAAGCTGTGACACCTAAACTAAGTTTGGAGGAATATTTATAAAACAGTACTTCACCCTCTTAAATAGAAGGAAACTGCAAGAGCTCTATTATACAACCAGGGCCAACTCCCACCACTCCCCTATCACCCCCAGAACATTTTGACCAGTCACCAATAATTCACCACTCTATTTTGTATTTACATTTATTCATTTTATTATAACTATTATTTGGACATTTGAATGCTTAATTAGAATTAGAGCTCGACCAATACATCAAGCGGCCGATATGAGCTAATTTGATTTAATCTGCTTCGGCCGTTTATAACAGCAGATATGACTATTAAAAAAGAAACCTAGAGTCAGATCCTTCACTCATGTCAAGGGTGTTGCATAGTTTGGCCACCAGAGGGCGACCAGCTGCAGCTCCCCTGTTAACAACACTGCCTCACCACAAAAATCAGCTGACCGGAGCTTCCTGCTTCCTCTACTTCTAAATATTCTATAAAATGATTAAAACAGCGCAGACAGGTAAATAAACGTGAGCTGAACAAGAATCTAATACGGCTTCCTGCAGCTCAGGCTCTTTGTGTGACGCAGTAAGAGGCGTAACGGCTGGTTAGGGCTGAACGATTTAGGAAAATAATCTAATTGCGATTTTTTTTAGCATCAACTTCGTCTGCAGACTGCTCTACTCTTAGATGTCATGTGACCAGAGTGTAATCGCAGCCTTTGCGATTAGAAAATCTCGTTTTATTACATTGCGATAATATCGCAAATGCAATTAATCATTCAGCCCTAGCTCTGGTTGTAGTTCTAACGTTAGTTAAAGTAAATCTCAAAGCTGCAGGTCCTCGCTCTATTAGAGTCATTCAGCAGCAGCTCATTGGATCATAGACGATACGTACG